>CAJVPY010003241.1:0-14453 GCA_910591965.1 Dentiscutata erythropus | reverse complement strand
GCCACAAAAAGTTGGTATTGACACCAATATAACTTATTCAAATCAATCAAATTTGGTTGTGGAAAGAGTAACTTTGTATGTTTTTTCCCTCTAAAATAAATATATATATATTTAACTTTATCAAATAATTGATGTTTGCTTTTAATATAGATCCAGTTAAATCATGTTACAGGTTTACTATACCACCTTCATCGTCCTGGCCAGTAACTAGTCAAGGACTATTATATGACTGTGAATGGATGTTAGTAAATGGAAAGGCATTAAGTCAAAAAATATAAGAACTTACTAATTAATTTTATTAACCATTTGGTATTGAGAGTAATTTTTGTGCTATAAAATAACAGATTCCCAAGGATGACTTTAATACGTCTAGTCGTTTTCCAAGATAAAGAATTGCTTGTTTGCTATAAAATTTTTTATAGTAAGTCACGATACAAACCATAATTAGTGATACAAATTACTGGCTCCACTCAGTTAACAGCTGGCTATAACAGAGCTGAGTTATATTTTAGTTAAGCCATTTTTTAGTTGAGCCATTTTTTAGTTAGCCGTTCAAGAGCTGACAGCTCTAAATTGTATTGTTATATCATTATAGAAAATTTATTTTCAATTAAATTCAGGGTTAATACATATACAGATATTTCAATTGCAAATATACAAAGCAGCGATAGTATAGAAACATAAAAAAAAAACTTGTTATATCGTATATAAAAATTTATTTTCAATAAATTCAGCATTAGTACATATCAGTAATTAATAATTTGCAAATGTGCAAATAGCGATAGTATAAAACATATATAAAAAAATTATTGTTATATTATTATTAGAAGTTTCTTGCAATATATCTTGTAAATTTTGGAAATTGATATTAGAAAGGTCGTTAGGATCCATTTGGGCGATTATTGTAAGTATCAAAAAGAATATATATATATATTATAACAAATAGTTTACAATTATACCGTAAATACAAAAGCTTATTATTAATATGAAAGTTTATTATCAATACGAAAGTTTATTATATTAGTTATGTCATAACAGTTAGTGATTACAACATATTAAAGTCATATAATTGGCTTATGGCTCTAAACCGGCTTGACTAGCTAACTAATGGCTCAGCTTGTATTATGTAAACCCGTTAAATAACTCAGCTAAGCTGATTGGCTTATGGTTCTGCAGAGCTGTTTTGTATTACTAACCATAATAATTCCACCACAAACTTCAACCACATATTGTGACTTACCTAGCCTATACAAAACGGCTTTAAAGCTAGCCGAATGACATGATGATTTTTACTGGCATTAATATCAACTGTAATGGCTAAAAATTTTATATATAACGTAAACATATATGTTAATCAAACTTACAAGTAATTCACGTAAATTACAATGTAACTTACATTGGTAAAATACATGTAACTTACATGTTAACAACTATACCTTAAGTATACAATATTGGGCAAAAATTGTCGAATATTCATTTCTAATTATTTTTAACGAAAATTTATTTTTAAAAAATTGTGCAAATTTTCAATTCCTATTCTTTGGCAAGATCTATTTTCATTTAAACGAAGCCTTTATTCATTTTTAAATATTTTCAATGAAAATTTGGTTTTAAAAAATTAAATTAAATTTCGATTCCTATTCTTTGGAAAGATCCATTTTCGTTCAAACGAAGGCATTTATCTATTTTTAATTATTTTTCGTTTCTTGTCGAAGACAAAAAATTTATTTTTAAAAAATTTGGGATCTCTAAAAATGATATTTACAAAGCACCTTCGCTGGCAAATCGTTGAAAAAAATTTAGAGGCTTATCAGTTCGACAAATTGCTAAGCGCTTAGGTGTCAGCAGGTCTTCTAAAATTTTAATTGTTAGTACTAAAATTTTTCAATATATAAATATATAAACATATAAAATTTTTTACTTTGATAATTCTTCATGCATTCTCGACAAATATTAATAATATATTGGTCGCTTGGAATCTTAACCTGAGATTCATTTTTAAACCAGTCGACAAATTCATGATCATATAACCTTTTTTAATAGCGGCACCTGTTCGTCTAATTTATATCCGGTCCCTTTTTTTAGATTTCTTACTAAGGTTTATTGATTGACACGAGCAGTCTTTTCCGTAAATTTTCGTGCAAAATAAACACCAAGCATGTTGGACAAGCGTTGGAACGAAAATTCAATAACATTGACATTATTGTTATAATTGGTCATAACAGCTATTATTATTTTATTATATAATGGATCATGCCGAAATCACTAACTTAACCGAATCGGCCAAACATTCATTTGGCTAATTTTTATCAGGTGTTTCAGGAATTATGATAATAGCTGTAAAAAAAAAAAATAAAAAAATCCGACCGACCGACCGTTTATTTTGAAATCCATGCAATGCAAAACGAAAAATTAACTTTGCGTGGCCTCATGGAGTACAATAAGAGCGAAGGATCACAAATGATTTGTTTTTAAAAAATTGTAATACCTCAAGAACTCACAAGTAAACCTACTCTGGATATCTTAAGGAAAAGGATTCCTTGCAAGATTTTACACATTTGCAGTTACTTTAGTTTCCATATATATATACTCCAACTATTACCAGTCCTCTTCCAATAAAATGTCTATTGGAAAGTGGACTGTAAATCTATGTTTACTTACCCGTTCCATTCACGTACCATCAGCTCCGTGTCAATTGGCTTAGTAAATTTCTGCTAAAGGCACGTATGATTTACGCGATTTCACGTTAAATTGGCACGGGTATACGGATCAACACGGTTCACAGATTCCGTGCCAACTCGAACCATGCACATGTAGACTCGGCCCATAGCCCGTGCCACTAGACCACGTGCCTACACTCCGTTTTTCAGTGCGATCTCGGACCACTTTTATTATAGGGTAGGTTACACAACGTCCCTGATTGTTGAGCGACCGACTCGTCGATTTCCAGGTGTCACTACGCATTAACCTAGTACAATAATGCTGACAGTTATACAAATAATCATATTTATTTTTTAACTGATATTATCATTATTATTTTTTTTGGATAATCTATTCTAAATTGTTCAGCCTTACTTTTGTAACACTTTACTAAACGTTAAATTTCCGACAAAATGTGAGTACTCTAATATTTATGCTCTAAATTTTTTTAACGAAATTTCCTATTTTACAAAGCATGAAATTTATATTCAAAACGTTTATTCTCCTTTTTATGAGGTTGATAATTATGTCAGCCTCAGAAGATATTGGGCCACTCATTTCACACTGTTTGGTAACTTATAAGAATTCTTTTTACATTTTCGGAGGAACAATAGGATGTAATATCTTCGCATTGACCAATTTTTTCCACTATGCAACACCACCATTTTCACAAGGCAAAATCTCATGGCAGCCACTCTCGACTCAAAATGTTAAAAGTGTTACAGACCCTGGTTGTATCGTTGACGAAACTCGTGGTCTTTTCTTCGTGATTGGTGGCCGGGATTATCTTAACAATACTTTTCCTGGTTTACAAGTTTACGATTTTAACACCCAGAGATGGAATGACCCTCTTTATACGCAAAATTTTATACCAAGCGATCTTACAACTGACTTTTGGGGACCAAGAGTAGCATGGTTGCAACCAGGTCTTATATTTATGTGGGGTGCGAATATGACTACACAAGGTGCATATTTATTAGATATAAATGTTAATCCATGGCAGTGGACGATTTTATCAGATAATAAGGTAATTAAGTAATATTTTAATTATCGAATTATTTGAGGTTTTTTGAAGTTTTTTTTTTTAAAATTAAGGTTACTTCATGATCTAAAAGAGTAATATTGTTCCAACTAAATGTGCCGGTGTCGTGACGGTCAAAGGGAACGCATTCGTATTTGGTGGTTTTCATGAGAAAGATTTTTCTATCAATCAAACTACATATATTTATTCATCAAAATATGGATTTATGATTCCCCAATTTCAATTGCCAGTCCCATTTCATTTTGGTGTGATAGGCATTTTGAATAATAAGCTCAGTATCATTATGATGGGCAATGGCGGAACTGTTATGGAAGCAGTAAATTTCGACTTGAAAACTTTCCAATTTGGTGATGTTATTTCGGCACCACACCACTTATTCAAAACTTTACAACAGCTCGGAATAATGGACATGGAGCTCAATTTTCCTGGTCTGACTCCATATTTGTAAGATGAAATATAATATTTCTAATGTATACTTTTTATGCTACTTAGGCTTATTCTTTTTATTTTTTTTATTTTTTTTTTGTGGATCAAAAAGATTTATGGTGGTACAGCTGATTATTGCAGACAACCTCTTCTTGACACTTGGATATCCTACAATATGTCAAGTCAAAAATGGGAAACAACTTTTAATGATATAAAAATTTCTAACATTGTAAGCGATGATCTTTCCTTGCCAAAAGTCAATGGTTTTGATATAAATAATGAAAATTCTGTGTCAAACAATAATAGTAAGAATTCTGTACCGAATGATTCAACACCGCACTCAACTAGTGATAATAGTAAATCTTTAATAGTCGCCATTAGTATTTTATCATCAATTATTGTCATTTTTTTGTTAGTGTTTAGTCTTATATTTCTTTATTTGAGGAGGTTTATCAATCAATACAAGGAAGGAAATAAATTCCAGTCCCAGCTCCAAACTGATGAAATGACGGCAACAAGGGTAGTTGGTTGAATTTTTCTAACGCCTTAACCTGATCTGTTTATTAAAAAAAAAAATCACACATTTTATAAAATTTCTGTATTTTATGATTACATTTATACTTTATGATTTATATCGATTCTTCTCAATGTGCCATATCGTATTCGCGTATAATAATATCCTTCTGTGTTTTATTTTGGATCCCTGTACGTTATTTTGAAGCGCGCATGCGCCTTATTTTGAGCAAAAATGTTTTTTTTCAAAATCCCGTACACATCAGTGCTATTATAATAACTAAATTAGCAATAGAGTTTAAACTAAACTATTAGAAAACACATTTTGTCTTTCATTGCTTTCATGGTACACCTACTAATAGTCAGAATTTAAGAGTATTGATTGGACAACCTATGCACGTTGCTACTGCCCATGAGTGTTATTACGACAGCTACTTAACAGGTAGGTGAAAAAAACAGAATTTGTCTGTAAAAAGCCTGTCAATTACAATATAGACCAAAAGCTAAGTTACTGCTGCGTACTCAAATGCGAGGAAATTCCTCAGTGTCTATCGATCAAACAAGCCACCCACTTCATAAACCTAAATTATATGTCGTCCCGACAGGTTGTCAAATCTAGAGATGGGAAAAATGCGCATTTTATAATAACATGCGCATGTTATATAAAATGCAGATGATATCGCATGATATAATTTTTTTGATTTATATTTTCCCTCCGGAAAATATTGGATATTTGCCAAAAAATTTTCCCCGATCCTTCTCATATTTATGTTCATTCATTTTCTTTTCGGAATTTTCAAAACCTCTGCATTCCCATTTCTTAATTTTGTCTGGCATTATAGACCTTGACCTAAATTAAATGTACTTTAATTTTCCTATATAAAATTTAGATGGGATAAAATGCGCACGCATGAAACTCATCTCTAGTCAAATCATAGTTTCTAAGCAGAACGCTGAATCATTTGCTAGGTTGAGACAAAAAAAAACGACAAAGTCGGGTTAGCAGAAAAAACATAAATTCTTTATCTGGGAAATATCTATTCCCCTTGACGTTAAATACTACTAACGATTTTGGTTTTGTTTTTTTTTTATTCATATTAGTGAGCTACTGTAAAATATTCTATCACAAAACTTATCAGCACAGATGTTACCTGGTGTTTATGATAAACAACATTCGCTTAATTATGTACGTAATGTTCTAAATTAATATATTTGATTGTATCCGTAGAAAATTTACTTGGGTATTATTAAAATATGCTGAGTAAAATGTTTAAATTATAAACAAGTTTTGTGTGCATTTGTCAAAAAATAAAATAAAATAAAAGGAGTTAGCCAATCAATAATTTTAAAATCTGTAGGTCGAATTTACTTACTTATTGTTAGTGGGGTAGAGTAATGATGTTCTAATAGAAATAACCATATAAATTTTATTCACTATAGAATGCTAATCTGAGTGTTACTGTACTGTCAAAACAGTTTACTTCTTCAAAATACCAATCAAAAATTTATATGCTTTTGAACAAGAAATGGTGCTAAACGAAAAACTGGCATTAATGACATTTAAAGTAGATAACGAATTAGCAAAAAATGAGATGAATACAAATCTCGAAATAATGTTAAAGAAAAAAATGAGATGACTTTATGAACTTGTTTGAATGATAAATATATCATGACGTCTTATTCAGATTATTAATATTAAGCTATAAAAATATATGCCTAGATGATTATTACTCATGTAAATCAATGTACAATAAAATTTTTATTTTTACTGGAAACTAAAATTGACAACTTTATTTAGAGAATGATATATATCCTTAATTTAAATTATTTGTTTTCCAATATCATTACTATATGGAAAAATCTATACAGTGCACCCTCTATTGTATAAATATATAAACTTAAAATTAATATTAAGATTAGAATTAGAGTTAAAAATAGAATTATTCTAGGAGTAAAATTGTGCCACGAATATTTTATTAGTTACCTAGTAAATGTAAATATGCTATTATTAATGCTAGGATCAGGATTAGAGTTAGGGTTTTAGTTGGGTTAAAACTGTGTAACAAATATTTTTATTAGTTATACAACAGGGGTTATCTTAATAAAATTTTGAGATGCAGGTGGTGCACTATATAACAAACCCTTACTATATTATGGAAATTTTAACTAGGAAACTAAGGTACCTTTATGTGCAATTTCTAATTTTATTTTATTAGTTAAAAGAAACTAAATGTATAAGCTTCCTTATGAATATTAAATTATCAAGATATTTCAAAAATGCCAATCTGTTTTATTTCTGTTGATGATAGTCATTCTTGCATGTTGAAAATTTTATTAACTTACATGCGATTCTGGTGTCAATATTTTTTGGGTTACTTATTTTATCAACATGCACGCTATTCCGGTTTCAATTTTGGTTTACTTATTTTCTCAACATTTAAAGCTTGTATTTTGATTTAATTTCATTCTGATTTAATAATATCAAGCCAATTTTTTAATTTCAGAATTAATTTCATCAGTAAGTAGTTTCTTTGGTCAAAATCCATACATTGTCTTGCTAACTTAGAATTCAGAAGTCCCATTAAAAATATCAAGTCATAATCCATTAACGATATTACTGCAAGACTGTCAAATAGCTTACCATCGAAAGGTCTTTGTCGAGCTGATTTCGTAAAAATGACTCCAAACCGTAAATATCAGTTGCTTGTGTGAAATCTTTTCCCGATAAAATTTTCGATGCAACATAGACATTATGCTTTAATTTTTTCTAGTTATAAAGCAAAGCATGATGTAGACGATCCTAAATTTGCAATATATTGGGTTTTTGTCATCTTGTAGGATGTTGCCATTATGCAAATCTCGATGAATAAGCTTTTTTAAATAATTGTTTTAAGATCAAAAGTGATACAATGCATAAAATTGTCCATCTCTGAATATTCTTATACTGGAATATAATTTTATTATCTAGTCATTTAAAACTGATGAATTTTTCTTTAAATATCGCAAACGTTTTAACTTTATAAAAATAACAATTTTATTAAATTAATCTCTAAAATTCTTCTAATACTCCTTTGAATTATGAATTTATTTAAAGCAACAGGCAATGCCTCTTGATTCGAAAAAAATTTTCCTATTTATTATTTTATTAAAAAACTACAATTTTGATAAGAAAAATAAATAAGATCAAAATTAACCAATTATGTTATAAAATTACAAATCAAGCCAGTTTTCACATTTCAGCTAATTTTTTATAATATATAAAAGCCTTATATTCATTTTGTTCAACACCGACTCCATGAAGGTAGTAATAACCGACATTTTTTATTGCAGTAGTCTCACCCATATTAGCAGCTTGCTGATAATAAATAAATGCTTTATATTTACTCCAATTCCATTTCCATAACAATATCCAACATTATTTAATCCTGCGGCATGTCCCATCTCAGCAGATTTCTGGCAATAAATGAATGCTTTATTTCCATCTTTTTCAACTCCAATTCCCTGAAGATAACAATATCCAACGTTATTTATTCCACCAACAAAACCCATTTCAGCAGATTTCTGATAATAAATAAATGCTTTATCTTTATCCATTTCTATACCAATTCCTCGTTCATAACAACAACCAACATTAAATATTCCAATAAAATGACCAATATCGGCAGCTTTTTTATAATGAATGAATGCCTTATTTTCATCCTTTTTAACACCAATCCCTCTTTCATAACAAACACCTACACCAAATATCCCTTCACTAAATTCCATATCGGCAGACTTTTGATAATGAAAAATGCTTTATGTTCATTTTTTTAACCCATTTACCATAACGATAACATCTTGCAAGAACGATTTGAGCCATAGGATTAACTTGGTTATCCAAACACCACTTAATAATATTATCAGGATTTTGTTTCGTATTTATTAAAATTTGATCCAATGAATTAAGGCCAAATTCACATCGAAACATTTTAAACATTCTTCATTGTTTCTTTAACGATTTCGCTAAACAAATTCAGTTATTTGAAAAATTTCATTTGATGAGCTGTCGATTTTTTCAAGATGTTCTGTGGTTAGATTATTAGACATTTTTAAAACAGAAAAAATTTATCATGAAAAGCATTAAGCGTTAGTGTTATATAATTTATTTTTAACACTAGACGCATCGTGTAACAGATGGCTGAAATTTCCGGAATCATGTGATTGACAATAACATTTGCTAAATTGAATACAAAATAATTTTTTCAAAATTTGGGTGAGAATATCTCAATAACTACCCATTTAAAATCGTTATTTGAATTATAGTATATAAATAATAGATCAAAAATAAAATTTAATCAATTTAGGTAAATAGTTATTGAGATATATTTGCACAAATTTTAAACTTTGATCAAGAATATCTCGGCAACTACCTATTTAAATCGACAAAAGATTTCTTATTTTCAATTCAAAAAGGATGTTTTATCGATTTTAGATCTAATAACTTCTGTACAGATAATAAACGTTTGAATTTTTCATCACTCACTAAAAACATCAAACCTGGCGACAAAGTCCACATGTGCAAGTTTAAGTTATAATTATTAAAAAAGTATCCTATATGGCCGCTTATTTTAAATTACCGACGTCATATTATTTGATACTCTTCGTTAGCTAATGAAATTGTTAGAGGTATGTGACCGAGACTTGACTGAAAACCATTAATAGACCGGTCTTATTAGGACTGGACCGGACAGATCCTCCCCAATTTTGACAGGGCTTAGGATCGTTATTACTGTCATGTGATGGTCGGAAAGCAAATATTGTCAACCCTAAAAAAAAAGGCATTGTTTATATTTGGGTTTTGGTTTAAGAGGATTAGAAAGTGTAGCTATATGGTAAAATTGCACGATGAATTTTTTTGCTAAAGCTCCAAAGATATTTTATTTTGCAAAGGAAACGTTTGTTTTGAATTTTTTTACATTCACCTGATCTTGAATTTTAATTGGCTGATAGACGTCGGAAAATCATGTGTCAGTAAAATCGACCCTACGCCCTGGCGTTGTTGATCCACCCCATAAATGATCTGCAAATTTGACCAGAATTATGACAAATTCAAAAATATCAGATATTTGATCAAACCAATGCTCTAATAATCCATTCTTTTAAATCCAAGAAAGCAATTGTAATTTCAATGTTATTACACGTATTATGGAATATATCAAGATAAAGTTTATTGCAGTTGTATATTAGCACATATGAACTTTTTGTATTTTCATGAAATCTGATTAATGATTTTCGTTGTTGCATAATTTTCTAATCTAAGTGGAAATTTACATATGGTTTTAGGATGACTTACACCAGTGTTGTCCACTGGAACGTTCCAGTGGAACTTACTGGAACTGTATGGCCATTGGACCTAACTAGATGGATTTGTAAGCAAATTTACTTCCAGTGATCGGATGTCACTAGACCGGCTAAATGGAACTTCCAGTGATATCCAATGACTTCTAATGAAAAAAAAATACATGCAAATTTAATTTGTATAATACACATATTTTATTTGACAAATATACGTATTAGAGTAATA
Organism: Dentiscutata erythropus; assembly: GCA_910591965.1. Taxonomy (NCBI): domain Eukaryota; kingdom Fungi; phylum Glomeromycota; class Glomeromycetes; order Diversisporales; family Gigasporaceae; genus Dentiscutata; species Dentiscutata erythropus. The sequence continues at coordinate 4,209 of CAJVPY010003241.1, read as the reverse complement.
AATTAACTAAATGGGCTGCCGTCAATAGAAAAAAGGCAGATTGACATTTATTAAAAAAAAAAGGAAATAACTAATTGTACACTGTGTATAGACACGGTATTATTTTATAAATCCGTGTAGCATACTAATCAAAGAAAAATTAAACCCTTGCTTATAGCTAGGGTAAGGGTGAGGTTTGGATTGGGGCAAGGGTTAGTTTATACCAAAATTTTGCTAGGAATCTTTTTTGTTAGAAGCCAAAAGGAGGGTTCATAATCGAAATTTTGAGAAACAACAATACCCGACAATACTCCCGTGTATATACACTAGAATTGGCTCCGAAACCCTTTTGTGCAAATCCGAAAGTTTCGGGCTTCGGATTATGCTTCCGAAACCCTATCCGAAACTTGAAACCTCATCCGAAACCCCGAAACTGCAAAACTTCAATTTGCATACAGTATTAGGTCATGCCGAGTAATTTTTTTAGAAAAGTTATAGCTGTTCTCAAATTCTGAGAAAACAAAAAATTCTGATGACCGAATTTGATAAGTTACAGAATCGGAATCAATAGGTAACTGACTTCGGCCAAACTCGGAAACTTATCGAATTCGGTCATCAGAAATTTTTTGATGCTACAGAATTTATGAGAACAGCTGTAAAATTTTTTTATAAAAAAATTTTATTCTCGTATGAAAAAAAAAGGTATAAAAATTTTTTATATGAAAAGTTTTTTTAAAAAAAGCAAACAATAATTGGGTTGAAGCTTAGGCCAGGATTTGGGCAGGTAAATAATTAGAAGATCTTTTAAATTTCGCGAGGAATTTTTCGGTAGAATAAAGATGGCAATTTCATTGACAAATTCAGAGTTAGAAGCGATATTTTAAAATGTAATCGCTTCGATTTTAATGTTACACTTGATCATGCATTCTGATTGGTCAAATAGGGTTTCGGATTATAGTTTCGGAAATTTCGGGTTTCGGGGTTTCGATTTTTTTTTAAAAAAATCCGAAACAAGTTTCGGGTAGGTTTCTTTTCGAGGCCAACTCTAATGCACATCAGGATATAACAACATCATAGTAAAATCTTTCTATACCGACATTTTTTTTCAAAAATTTAATATAAATTGTCGGTATAACTCACTGTACCGACATTTTGAATTTTTTTACTCAAAAATGTCGATACAACTAGGGTGACGTTATACACTAGTGTACAAACAGTAATTGCCTAAAAAAATTAATACCTTAACTTTCACAACTCATATCTCAATGGATTTTGAAGGTATTTTAATTATTTAATGGTCAAAAGAAAGCTTACAATCTAGGCTTTCTTTGAATAAAAATCATTAAGATAACCTCAAGATTCATAGAGATATGGCTGTGAAATTTAAGGTATTAATTTCTTTTAAAAAATGTTACTCCTCCTTATTTCTATTTACGGCAGCCCAAATAATCAGAACTATGTCAGCCATATTGTTTTACTATGGTCAAATTTTATCAAAAGGTGCTTATTTATTTCAGTCAAAAATGCTGTATAGCTGTGTATCGTGTTCTAAATCCCGAAATTAATGATAGTTATTGCATATTTTACCAATAATCACATGAAAACATGCACATTTTTATTGGTTAATGTTATTTGTATCCATGCATTTTTATTGGACAATAATATAGGTTCCAGCGGGAAAAATTCTTTCCCATTGGAACTGCTGGAACTCTGTAAGAATTTGGGCATCCAAAGTGGTTCCAGACTTCTAGTAAACATCTCTGACTTACACGAAAAATTCCAATAATTAGGGGTTTCAAAGTTAAAATCAGAGAATCTTATTTTATTTTTCCGATTTATAATTCAACATAGTAAAAAGGCATTGAAAAAATCCCATCTATTTTTGAAATGCGTACTTATTTGATAACTTTGAAACCCCCGATATCATATAACAAATTATTAGGAATTGATAATTTAGTTTAAAATTCTGTGCAAGACGAAAAAATCCATCCTTTTCATTTAATGATATCTAATAAGTTGGATAATGTTTACAGAAACCTATGTTTTTTGCTAAATATGTTTACAATATATCTATTATATATTAACAATATTATAATTATATGATTTAAATAGTATATAATAAATATACTTTGAATACATATTAATCATATGATAATTATATTTTTGTTCTTTCTGCTAACTCTCTTGTAACTTCATTCCTAATAATATGTTTGTTATATAGATACAATATAATTTTGTATATTATTAATCTAATAATAATAATAATAATAACAGAATAAAATAAAAAAATTCCAATATTTTAATAATATAATAGTCCTATAATAAATATATTAAATTATTTATAATATGTTTATAATATGTTTATGACATTAATAAGTTTCTTACAAGAGAGTTAACAGAGCTTACTAAGACTTTTATTATATGTTAAATATATGCTGTTTATATTTTTAAAAAATCAAGGTTTCTGTAAAGCAGGCATTATCGGTTACGGCACGATTCCCTGAAAGTTATTTACCCGCAAACTCATTTCCCCGACACCATAATGCCGACATGATATTTCATCTACAGCACATTTTTTTGATAAAAGATATGTTTGATATTACATTTTTCGACAATCCTTTTCTTAGGCAAGACATTTCCCGACATATGAGTGCTGCCAATGGAAAAAGGCCGATCGGACTTTTAATATATTTTGTGTACAGTTAGCCGTCTATGAAAAGTTTATCATTGCTCTTTTTTCCCTTCTAACTAATAATCTTGCTAATGAATCTAAATATTTATTTTGTTTATAATAAATTTTTCATATATGCTTAACTGTACACAAAATATATTGAAAGTCCGATCGACCTTTTTCCCTTGGCAGCACTCATATAATTCTAACCAACACTAAAAATGATTATCTGGGAAATGTCTTAACTAAGAAAAGTATTGTAGAAAATATGTTATATCGAATATATGTCTTATCGAAAAAATGTGTTGTAGATGAAATAGCATGTCAGCATGGCGGTGACGGAGGAATGAGTTGAAGGTAGATAGCTTTCGTGGAATTGAGTGACAACCTTTTTTTCATATGATAAATCCGGTTTTAATCAGTTTTAACATTTTTCGGCATTCACTCACATAGCCCATCTCTAATTTCAATCTTTCTTTATAAAAAATTTTTATGAGATGAATTTGTATGATTCAGAGTCATGTGATTTATAAATTTGATCTATAATATATCAATTGCAAACAGTGATAAATAAAGAATATAAAAATGAACTTACTTTATTTAAGAATTGATTGTTAATTTTTGATGAAGCATTAAGCCTTTTTAATGCAACGAAAAGACCATTTTTTAAATTATCACTATCTCGATTTGAAAATTCTTTATACCTCCAGTTATCATCGATTAATCCTATCCCTTAAACCGTCCAGCAGGTAAATTTGCCTGCTAAAATCTCTTTTTCAATTTTGTGCAATTACACGTGACTTTACTAAGCATTGGTACCCCCTTTACTAAGCTAATATCAAAGTATGCGATTTTGCAGATCGTCTTGTGATGTCAGATCACGTACTAGTAGTACATGATCTTGTCAGTAGTACAGAAATTATCTATCAATAAAATCAAAAAAAAGCCAAAAATCAAAAAAAAAATTTCTTACAACTATGAGAATAGTGAGTTCATCTTCGGATTTGCCTCCTCTTAAAAGTACTGAGATATTTTCTGATGAAGAGAGAGAAGAATACATACCAGTTCTGACAGCCCACCAACATTTTTTGAATGACCCGGGATCAGACTATGAGGAGGACAAAGATGCTGAAAATGGTAGCAAGAAAGGCCGAAAACAATCAAAAAGCATAAAATTGCCACCACCACCCCCAAATTTTGAACTCTTGGTTCATTCAAAACAATTGCATCAGGCATTTGTTAATTTGCCAGCAAATTACGAAGTTGGTTTTTCAAAGCCAATTACCCTTTTTTTGCTTTTTTTTACGAATACTTTACTTGATAAAATTGTTTTAATTCGTGATCTGCCAGTGAACCAGTGAAATAACATAGTAAATGTTGGGGATAAGTTTACTATGTAAATTTTGCCTTTTTTTGGAATCTGGAGTTTCCCAAAGAAAAAGTTTTTTCCTTACTATGTAAACATCTTTTCGATGCCTAAGTAAGTTGTAGAGGAGTGTCTTGCGATCAGAATGGCGGTTAAAACGTTAAAATCGACCCAGTGGATCGAGATATATAAG
>CAJVPY010003240.1:0-14453 GCA_910591965.1 Dentiscutata erythropus | reverse complement strand
TTGCTTCGACGGTTGACTTTAGATTTTTTTTTAATTAAACGATAATCTATTCACTTGTTATGCTGTTATGCATAAGTAAAACGTAGCTTGCACTGATTGGCTAGAATAAGGGAGATTCAGTTTTGTTGTAAAACATAGTTTGCGCTGATTGGCTAGGATAATAAAAATGCATGGGAGATAGCTCTGATTGGCTAACCCATATAATCCGGGTTATGACCCGGGTTAGTATCTGACCCGAACTTTATTAACCCGGATCACTATTTTGTGACCCGGGTAATATCACTAGCAAGGTCCACTGTTGAGAGCCGGGTCATATCCAATTGCAGGAGGGGTCTGAAAGAAGAGAAATCTTGCTATAGCAGGTCGAACATAGGTGCCAAGTTGGTAACTGGGTTAGTCTTAACTTGTAATTTAGGTAACAATGTGGGCTATAGTGCTTGTCGTTTAGAGATAGTTCTTATACGCTATCTGCCAACAAGTCTAGAGTTTATCACTTACTTTCTAAATGTCTAGTTGTAAAATTTTATATATTCTAGAGGAATTGTACAAAGCCTAATAAAGCTAAAGCATGACTGCCGAATTTTTTTTTAAAAAAAATAATACTATTAAAACTTTATAGTTTAAAGTTGGCTAAAACCAAAACTGATATTACTAGTTTTAGATATTATTTTCTTTTTAAAACTTGTCTAAACTTAACTAAAAGTCTGAAATTTGAAACTATTAAAATTTTAAAACTTAATTAACTAATGAAAATTAAAAATTTAATTCTATAATAATTATTTAATTTCATATTTTAATAATACTACTTCAATCATTTTTCTAGCACTACTTTACTAATAATATTTTTTAACAAGTTTTAAAAAGCTTTGAAAAAAACTATTTTAGCTATGTTAAATTGTTTAGCTTCACTTTTAAGAATTGGTAAGAATTTTTTTATAAAAAATTCTTGATAATGTCTTTTAAGATTTGGTAACTACTGTATATTCAAAGACTAAATACTTTTGATATATAATATCTGTTCATTTCAAAAAAATATGATAGGGTTTTTTATAACTCAACTAGATTAGCTTTTGTAAACTTTTAATACAAAATTTTATAAATTATTTACTATAAATACTTCTAAATAAGTTTTTAATAAAAATTTTTATATTTTTTAATATTTTTTAGACAAAGAAACCTTATAAAATTTTTATGATTTAAAAATTAAAAGCTAGACAAGCAAGTTATTTTTAGAATTTTATATTATGAGAAGCAATTATTTAATTTTATATTATTGATTTACAAGTTATACCCATGTATTATACACTACGTAGTGTAAATTAAAAAAGTTTATAAATAAATTTTTTAAATCTTATTACTAATAAGATTTAAAATTTAAAATTGTTATTTATAAAAGTAACAACTTTTAATTACTATAAATACAGTATTATTCTTTTTTAAAAAATTTTTTATATGCTAGTATTATAGCAAATATAAAAATAAAATAAAAAATAGTGACTTGAAAATTGTAAAAAAAAAATTATTATATAAAAACCTTAATACATTTATATATTATACAGTAATAATTATACTACTATTAACATGTCATAATAGTATTTGAAATATATTAAATAATAAACTTTATTATAGCTTTATTTATATAATCTAATTTATCAGATAATATTTTAAAAATCTATTTGTTACTTAAATACAGTATATGCTAAGTATATAGCATGCCAAATCCTAGATTTGTTTAAAAAATTACTAGCTCCTTACGTGTCACTACATGTCACACTTTATTTTGAAGTATGTTTATAAAAATTGTATTTTGTCAAAGGTAAAATAGTTGTAGTAACAATTTAGTTTAAATTTTTATTTGTAGCATTTAATTATCGAATATATATATATAATATAAAATTTAATCTATTTGCCCAATATCTGCTTTAAGAGGAAAATATTAGTAAAATAAAAAGCTTAATAATACAAAGGTGGACTGTGATAGTTTTTTTATGCTAAACATTACTCTTCTTCTATGCTTTACAGCAGTTTATTGTTTTCTTACTAACTTCACATCTAGTTTCATTAGTAGAATTCTGAGTAATTCTGGCCAAATTTCTTGGCCACTACTCTTAGCCAATCAAAGTCAAAAATCTGCGTTAAGTTTAGTTACTACAGCTAGAGTTATTAAGAAAACTAGGCAGGTATAATGTGAAAAACAATACACAACTTGAAATTTCGATTATAAAACCATATTCTGCACTCTAATATAAAAATTTTCTAATTTTTAATCTAAATTTAATATAGTAAGATTTTTTACTTTAAATTATTACATATATTAAAATTAGTTTGATTCTTCGAAGAGATCTGATTTGTGTATATTTGTTGATATCTCAAGTTAATAAAATTAATATACTTTTTTCAAACTTTGAACGATAATATCTTAATATAATCCATATCATAGAATAAAAATAAAAAGTTTTTATTGATTTTAGGTGGGCAGTTATCATGGTATTATCGATCAAAGTTTGGAAAAACTTAACTGTTGACTTTGTTTCAATAATTGCTTAACTTCGAATAATAATTTCTTGACAGCAAAATCAGTAGTTTTTTTATATTAATTCCATAGAATAAAAATAAAAAAAAGCTTTCATTGATTCTGAATGTGCAATGCATGATTTTTACCAGCCCGCTGAGTTTATAAGCATACTGCACTTAGATTTTATTAGCCAACTTCGATAATGATTATTATATAAATTATTAAATGCTTAAGAGCAAAAAAGGCAATTATACTCATTTTTTTTAAAAAAAAAGTTAATATATTATCTCTAAAATTTTTGGGTCAAGTTTGAGGCTCTAACCCGAAAATTGTCAACCAGACCTATTCAGAGCACTATTTATTATTGTATGAATCACAAATAAATTTGCATGTTAGAGAATCATGCAATAAATTAATTATAATGACAATTAATTATTCATTCATTATACTGCTTAAATAGAAAATATCAAAAAAAAATAGGTGTGTGAAGGTATAGAGTTAGGATGTTATATTAATGGCTATATGGATAGGTTTCCTATACACATGTAAAATTTCTTTTAATTTATTGACTTAGGCATTAATCTTTAATGTTTTAATTTTTATTTTTTTATGTATACATATTCAATTTTATTCCAGAATTGGAATAATAAATTTCCTTTATTGATTTTTTATTGCCCTTAAATATCACGTACAATTAAAGTTATTACTTTGCTGTACCGTATATATATATTCAATCATGTGACATCAATTATGTAATCTGACCATAGTAATTTTGATGATCATTTAATGGAAAGCTCTGATTGGCTGGTGTTGAGGTACGGACAATGAGCTTTAACGTAGTAAGGAGGTAAGAAGATTATGAATTAGTGTAATATATATAACCGAAGAAATGATTGCATCATGGATTATACTATATTTTATTGTTGATATGTCTTTAGAATATAAATATTGACATAAGTATATGTGCACTTAGAATATTACATACATTAGTTATTCATATTAGCTACAAGAAACACGCAATAAATTAACTACTCGATTATGTAATCCGATTATATACATCGCAAATAAACTTTACAAGTTAAAGAATCACGCAATAAATTAACTATTCGATTATATAATCTGATTATGATCATTAAATGGAAAGCTCTGATTGGCTGATGTTGACGGACGGACAGACATTCCACTTTAACGTAGTAAGATATCGTAAGATAAACAAATATATATTTAAAAAAGAATTACTATTCTATTTTATAATTGAAAGTGGATAAATGTTGCCATAACCGAATAAAAAAAAAAAAGAAGGTATCTATTATATTGCTACGTAAATTAATAAAATATGTAATTATTAACGTTAACCAAAATAAAGTGGCTAAAATTTGTCAAATGTAGCCTTTATATATATAGCGTTAGTGCGTTAATATTGTTAAGAATTAGTCACATGAATGGTTACGTGTAATTGATCGACAAAATAATTTATATAAATTAGTTGCGAGTTCCATTTTCTTTAAAGTTCTGCATTTTTCCGCATTTTCGAATGAAAAATATCAAACCAATTTAACAATTTAAAGATTGTGCGTATAAAATTGAGATGTTTACCTATTCTGGAGATTGAAATTATCTAATAAATGAGTATAATTCATCGGAAATCCCTGATTTTAAAATAGTTTTTACTAGTTCTATTTCAGGAATTAAAAAATTGGTCGATTAATATATAAAAAAAAAAAAAAAAAGGAATTAAAAATAATACCGAAATTATCATTTTATTTTAAATTTGTTATTAAATTAGACAGTTAACCAATAATGACACGATATCGTCCATTGATTATGTTTGCAGTGGGCATAACATTTATATATTGGATAATATCATTACATAAAGCACCTTTTCCTTATCCTCGAAATATAATATTAACGAGAGATGTAATATTTGGGTATGAAATTCATAAACCTGACGGGATATTCATTAGTGCGCAAAACGATTGGGTTTATTTAACAGCTATATGGAAAGGATATGGATCAGAATATGATGATGCTACTGGTATGTGTAAAATGGGGCGGTACAAATAATTATTTATTATATGAATTAGAAATGATCCTTATGCTCTTGTAGGGCTCATTAAGCAATATAGGCGTCCATTACATCTACTTCTATCTTCTAATAATAATTTTGATCCAAATAATAGTATGTATAATTTTCTTTGATTCGGTGAACCTAGATCTCTGAAGGATATCAAGAGTTAGTACTGATATATATATATATATATATATATAATGTATAATTTTGTAGAATGGCAACTTCTTTATATTCATCGTTTGGAAGGCCCAATAACACATACTTCAAGTTATTATAGTGAATATACCCAGATTACATCAAATTATGGTTTCGATGAAAATAATGCGTTAGGAGTATTATATCAAAAACAAGAACAAGAACAAATTCAATATGTTTTGAGATTATACAGTATAGGAAATTTTGAATCAGGAAGCTCTGACTTTGATTATGATGGTTAGTTTTTTTATTTTCATTTTTGGTTATATTTACAATTTAATTTATGTATAATTACTATTATTCATTATTAGAGTGTAAGAAACCTTCTCATACATGTCACAACTATCCATCATTTAAATATCAAGATTTAATTATGCCTGGTACAACAAAAATTAAATCGTTTCATGTAGAGGAATCTTTGATTTTATATTCAAGGTAATCTTTTTGTTTTATATTTTTTAAGTACACATATACATGTATAAAGGTGTAATCCGTAAGAAACGTTGTTCTCCAAATTTCGTAGGTATCCAGATAATGCCAAGTTTCGGACAATTCAAATACCTCGAAATATATTTGAAAATGGCAAGCGACAAAATGAGGTATTAATTATAAAGTCTGGTGAATTAGGACCAACTCAAAGTCAGTATTTAGCATAAATTAAGCGCATTTAGTAAAATATTTTGACATTTAATTTTATGACAAATTTATATTATAGGAATCGCACGAGAAGAACCATCGAAGAGAAAAGCATTGACATATCGTCGTGTGTATGCAGCGTGAGTATATTCTTTTTAACATAACTTAGTATATCGAAGTTGCAATTAAATTTTATTATTACCTTATCCTGAAAAGATCTGGAGTTATTCGTATTATGAATGCAGAAATAACAGCAGATGAAGAATCATGGACTTTTCAAGTGACAGTTATTCATAATTCTTCGTCCGTTGATGATTCCAGTTGGCGAATTAAAAAATTAATTTCGGTAGAACTTTTAATACAATAATAATATATAATATAATCTATCATTAATTTACATGATATATAACTTTTTTCTTAAGTAGTATACTCAAAGTTCACCCAAAAGAGCAGAATACGAACAATTTGATTTTATAACTCCCGCATCACCTATAACAGTTCCAAAACCAATTGTTGGTAAATTTTATAATTCTTATAACAATTATTGTAACTAATTATAATTGATAATTATTGGTTTTTTTAGTTATTTAATTCCAAACTTAATTTTTTTTTCAATAGTGACGGCACGTAACATGACAACGATATGCATTGCTTTGAATGACATTTTATTCACCTTTGATTATAGTAATGCGACATCTACATCAGATTCTAAACAAGATTCTTATAGTAAAGAAGCTTATATAGTTCGTAGTGAATACTTACCAGTTCTTGAAGAATCACCATTTCAAGTTGTAGGAGCCGAGGTTAATGCTAATGGTAATATACTACTTCTTATTACCCAGGTAAATATTTTAATATAATATATTAATTTTAAGTTGTGCAAGGTTATCAAACATTTATAATTATTAGGAAAATTACATATTAATATTTAAACGAGGACTTGCTGATATCCATTTACCTTCATCAACACGTTCAAGAAAAGGTTGGTTTTATAGATTAATAGATGACAATCAAATAAATAATTCAAATCGTGCAACAAGTGTAAATGGAGAAAATTGGGAATTGAGGATGGTTATTACATCATCTTATTTAGATTTCGTGAGTCAATCTGATCTGGTAAGATAAAATATATTACTTTCATAAGTTGTTATTTAATTATAAATAAAAAATATTATTATTATTATTATTATTATTATTGTATATACTGTATATGTAGGGCATTATAGCGGTAAAAACATTAAATATTTCTAAATTACAACCCGGATATGTAGGAAAGAATGTTACTGAAAATATTCTATGTAAGCAGGTTCATTTATTATTCGAAATTTTTCTAATCGGACTATTTATTTTTTTCGTTAACTAATGTTTATATATTTTATTTTAAATTTGTCAGTTACATTATTTGAAAATGGCAATGTTGCAACTTTTAATTTGGACAAAGCAGAACAAGAAATGAAACTATGGTTTATTATTAGAAGACGATGGCAAATGTATTTGGGTAGGTTTGACTGCTATATAATTATATTTATGAAATTTATTAATATGCTAATAAAATTATGTTAAATATTGTATAGGAATGATATGCGTAGTGTTGGTTTTTGTTTGGAACGAGATGCACTGACTTATCATAGTAAGTTACTCGAAAGTTCCTGTTCTTTATAAAGATTAAGACTTTAAATGAGCATTTAATTTTAAGGAAAGTAAATTATTAGTATTTTTAGTCTTTGAAAGATTCGACATGACATCGTAATATTTTTGTAATGTAATGACAAATAATTACTTTTGGATCATTTTAAAGAGATGTGACACAATAATGAAACTTTTTTCTACAGGACGAAAGTGTGATAATCGTTTATTTATATGGTTATGATCCGAATGATAGGAAAGCTCATGATTTCAGGAATATGCACGACTTGATTGTATAATAAAAGTGTTAGTTGTAAATAATCTTTAATAGAGAAAGTATTTATTTTAAAGTTTTGGTTAAAAGTTGATAAGTTTTTCTCGTTTATCGTTTATATTACTGCCTGGAAAGATTTACTTTCGATGTTACATGAATTCATATATATTTTTTGACTCGACCTAAATTATAAGTTAATATTATAATTTCGTACCACTTATAATTTTGAACACCTTTTACTTTACATTATCGTTATGAAAGAAGGAAAATCTCACAAGAGTGTTCCTTTTATTATCCATTTTATCTTCCAATCAAATTGCTATACGATTATTTATCTATTCAGAACACATTTTTTTTATAACATAAATAAATGAGTGTAAATTATGCTACTTCTATAATGTTTATATCAATATCAAGTTTAATGCTAAATGATGAATGAGTTACTATGCATGACAAATGAAGCGAAACTGCAGAACTGACTTTGCTTAATATACATGAGGAGAGACTGATATAAGCAATCAAGCATAATATGAAACAAATTTTTTTTTTTTTGAAAGGTTTGAAATTTAAAAAAAAATGTTCACATAACGTTCATATAATTCAAATCAATGATTTTAGATTTTGCCTTCAGGGTTATTATTATCCAAATCGCTCAAATAATCACAATAATCACTACAAGTAAAATCAACATCCTCGTTTTCTTCAACGTCCAACATTTCACAATATTCTCGAACTAATTTTTGCTTGAGAATTTTCCTATTATAATTATTCAATCGAGTTAGTTAGAAATAAAGAAAAAAAATATTTACTATTATTTACTACTATATACATAATATACATACCATGATCTTTCAGTGAAAGGACGATTATATTTGTATGCCTTTGACAAAGATGAACATTTTTCAAGATAAGCGCGAATCCAAATTAGAGAGCCATTTTCATTAGTTTCCGACATCATTTCATTTAACTTTTCATCAATAATTTGTTTTCTTTCATATCGTTGTTGACGTCTTGCACTATTATCTTCTAAGTTACGCCTATTAAGTTCTCTTTCATTTTGTTTAAATTTTTTATATTGTTGTTCTCCCCATTCTATACGATCAGGTTGTGATAAAGGTTCAATCTCTTTAATTTTTTCAATAATTTGATCCTTCCAATAAATTCTTGTACCATTCTTATCCCATCTACAATGTAATATCTGAAGAATAATTGGTTCAATATCTTGAGAATCCATCTTGTTGTTATCACATCTATAAAAAGTAAACAAAAAAAAAGTGAATAAGATTTTTAAAAAATTTTAAAAAAGAATATATATCGATATATACACACCTGACCATACGCGTTTCCAAGCATTCCGCACAACAACGAACTTTACGTTCCCAATAAATTTTGGTAGATTTACTCTTACGTCCGCAAAAATGACATTTATTCTCTAATAAAAATCTAACATATTGTCTCTCGCTCATTCCTTCAGGTGGTACAAGTTTACGATAGGGCATAAAAGAATAACGAGATTGTCTCCAAATTCCTTGAATAGTTAAAGAATCTTCACAACAAAGATCATTATAAAATAATTTACAAGTTCTCGAAAGAGAAAGTAAATCAGCTGGTGATAAATTTTTACAAATTTGTAAAAAAGTTTCCGGAGGAAGTGTACAGAGTGGTGAAAATTTGTTTACATATGATGTTGAAGTTTGTTGTAAAGAATTAGAATCGTCTTTTTGTTCAATTTGTTCAATTTGTTCGATAGATGGATTTGATTTTGCTTTATAACGTCTTGTCTGAACCATTTTTAATTTTGGAAACCTTTTTTTGAATAAATAACCAAATTTTTTTTTTTTAATCGATGGTTAAATAATATATATAAATAAAAGAGTAATAAGTGCTTTTACCTTTTTATATTCTTTAAGAAAAGAATAAGGATTCTCAATTTTTTGTTGTTTTTTTTTTTTTTTTATCTTTTGTTTTGTTGGATTAGGAAGAGATCAAGAAAAAAAAGATTTAATGAAACTTTAATAAAATTATTCATTCTTTTTATCTACAAAGCAAGACAGTGCGTTAAATCTGATGTAACTTTGTGACGTTATAATTTAGAAAGTCGAGTACCCAGAGTCTGAGAGTATGATAAAAAAGAAGTTTTTAACCAGATCATTGCAATTAATTAAATAAATTAATATATACATATATTAAATATTGTAAATACTGAAATATAGATAAAATGAAATTAATTAAAAAATCTCTAATATAGTTATATCATTGGTAAACTTTTTATGATTTATCAATACTAATTCTGTTTATAGTTAAGTAAAAAAAAAAAAAAATCATAACGTAGATTTACCCATTGAGAGTGATTTCGCGGATCTTGACGATCCTTAATTAATATATACTCTTTTAGAAATATTTAATAAAATAATGCAGTGTACCAAATTTTTCTGCCATAAAGAATATGCGTAAAATTTATAAATTCGAGACAAATTTTTTTTTTTCTTCTAATATAACTAACTCCCTTTTTTCCTCTGTTATGAAATGAACCAACAGAAAAATAGTACGTGCGTGCGTACTTTAAAATTCACTAAAAAAAATTTCCCGCAATTTTTAATACTTAAACTCGACAAATTTATTATAATGCATAAAATTAAGATTATATAAAAAATGCACGAAAACTTATAATACAATAGTGAAGAAACACATAGACTAAGTATATGACCTTTATGTGAACTTCTAAAAATGAATTATTAAGTCTATAAATATAAATATAAATATATAATAATTACTTGCAAGCAAAAACGAAAGAAAGAAAGAAAGAAAGAAATGATATAAAACGTATATATTATATAAATATAAATATAAATATATATTATATAAATATAAATATAAATATATATTATATAAATACACGCATCAATTCTCATACATTCAATTCTCATACATTCATCAATTCTCATACATTCGATTCTCACATTCAATTTCATACATTCAATTCTCACTCATACATTCATTCAGTTCCCGAACGTTCAATTCCCACATATTCAATTCTCATAAGAAAATTAATAAGAAAATTATGCTAACCACGCAGTGAATTCCATATCATAAGGTTCAACATCACTAAAATGAACTTCACCTATAACTCTAAGAGCTTCTTCTACCGCTTTGTCAGTGACCAAAAAACACCAATTTACGGTTAAATTTTTCAAATATCCAGTTCTTTCAACATATTTCACAATTTCGTTAATATGAGCATCACTAATCATAAAACATCCATATAAACCTAAAAATCTAATAGGAGAACTCATTTTTTCAAGAAAAGTTTGAAGTAATTGTGGTGAAACTGAAACATTATAAAGTACTAAACGATTTATAGATAATGGCATCTTGATAGCTAATTGTTCAAAGTAAGTTGACATTTCTTTATCATCAAAATCCAATGGATTACCAGCAGTATCACCACCTTCTATACAAAGTGATTCTAAATTTGTACAAACATCCAATAATAATAAAAATGATTCAAAACTTTTGTTATCACCAGAAGAGAAACAAACGGTAATTCCAGTTAAATTTTTAACAAATGGTCTTATACTAGTGAAAACATTTCTAATATTATTTGTTTTTGTTGCCATTGGTAATGAAATTCTTTTCAAATTTTGATGAGCTGATTCAATAATTTCTACTATAGCCTTTTCAGTGAATCCATCATACACAGCCATAGCTAATACGATTAAATTTCTTAGAGAACCATTTGCTAAAGGTCTAATAATTTCTTCAGTTAGACCATCACAATTAAAAAAGCCCAATCTTTCAAGTTTAGTACATTCAGCGAGTGGTTTAAGAGTTGGACATTGATGAAATTTACAACAAAAGAATTGTACAGTATGAAGAGTTCGTTTTTGAGCAGATAAAGCTTCAAGTAATTCAGGAGTAATAACAAAGACTTTTTCATTATAATAAACACTACGAAGTCTAAAGTCTTTTATACCTTTTTGAGATTTAATTAACTCATTTAAAGAATGAGTTTCTCTTGAATGTTCAGTTAAAGAAATCCATAATTCTTCTATTGAGTGACAAGTAGATGAAATAGATCTTAAAGTATGACCATCGCAACAATAATCAAGATGTAATATTCTAAGAGCTGCATAACCATTATCAGTACATCTATCAAAAGAAAAGTCACCATTATAATGATAATCATCAGATTGAATAACAAGACTTTCTACGTTTGGACTTTTGTTCATAAAAAGTCTAATAAGATTATTTGAGAACCATTTTGCACAAAAGTCTTTTTGATCGTTTTTATTCCAATTAGAGTCATAAATAACGGAGCATAACCATTTCATAACGAGTTCATTAATTTTAGAGCAACTTAATTCTCTTAGAAAGTAAGGATAATCGAAGGTTAAATTTGAAGGATTTTTCAATAATTTTTGTAAAACATTTTGACCATCTTTTAAAATTAATACATCCGAAAGATAATCAGGTTTAGGATTAATTTGTAAGCAACGAATATAAGTACTGATAAGTTTGCTGGTGTTTGCTTCTTTAACAAGTTGAAATGGATTTCTCCATAATATTGGTACCACGGTTCTACACCAAAAACGATTCACGAGTATAGATGAGAATAAAGCCTTTTCATCCTCTTGAAGAAATTTAAAAACATTTTCAAGACACTCTGGTAAAAAGAACATTGAATCCTTTTTTTATTAAAAAAAATTAAAAAAAAGAAAAAAGATTAGAAAGAGAAAAAAAAGGGTTAAACGATCATCATCATTATTAATTATTATAGTACTTACCATGTTCATTTTATAAATATATTATTATTTTAATTTTTATTTTTCAATTATTATAATTTTTATTTTATATATTATTTTCAAGTACTTTTTTTTCAATATTTTTTTCAGTATTTTTTTTAGTATGTTTTTCAGTACTTTTTTTTTCAATAATTTTCAGTTATTATTTTAATCGATAGTAAAAAAGACTTGCAATAATCAGTGGTAAAAAAAAAAAAAATACACACACACAAGGAATTTATTATTTTCACGGTACTCCAGCTATTCTACATATATATAATATATTTTACATATATATTTTATTTTAATCAATAACACAAAAAAAACATGGCGCAATATAAAACATGACCAATCATGAGATTTAAGTTGTTTCACGTATTTCCGGATTTGGAGGCAATTATATTATACACGTGTAATATTTTAAAATAAAAGTAACAATGGTTAATATGGTTTTAAAAGGGAATGACATTATGCACTAAACAAACAATGCTGTAAATACTATTAAAACAATTGGTTAAATTTTTTTATACGTACAGTATTTTCGAAAATGATTAAGAAGCTTATTAAAAAAATAAAATACATTAAAAATACAGAAATACATTAAATAATAGTTAAATAATAGTGATCTAACTAGTAATTATTCTTTTTAATCATACGATCGATCTTTTATTAAAAATTTAACGCCTAGAAAAAGCATCTGACCTAATAATTATACCCCAAAAGAAATTAGATCTTCATGCATGCATTGTATAATAAAATTTTTCGGCCCTACGTACGTAAAATTTTACTATGTAACTATTGTTTCATATTGGGTATCTTTTATATACTATAGTTATACGACTATAGTTATTCTATAGTTATACACTATAGGGAAACACCGCAGTGCGACATGTAAACAAATTATCGATCAATTACCTACACTGCCCACTAATAATGATAAGATGAGGCGTTAGTTTCGATTCCTAAATCTAGTTTAATATACAGGTAAATGAGGCGTAATGTTTTTGGAAGACGTAAGAGTCGTTATTAAGAATGACAAAATAACTATATTAGGAGTATTACTTCTGTATTACGTATGTACCTGCAAAAAACTTCCTATTCTTCTGGCCTGATTTGGTATCGAAGTGTATGTAACTTTAATGGGTGTGCAACTTAAGATAGATGACTTTCATTTTGTGTATAGCGATAGGGGACACAGTATGTCGGCTTTACTTTTTTACCTTTTTTTTTCCTGTTTACCACATGATTATGTAATCGTATCCAAGCAGAATTTACTGTATCACATGATTAAATCCTCATAATATCCTCATAATAATACGTTTACCACTTACCACTTACCACTTACCATTTACCACTTACTATTTACCACTTACCACTTACCACTTACCACTTACCATTTACCACTTACCATTTACCACTTACCATTTACCACTTACCATTTACCACTGTATACGTAATACTCCATTCAAGAGCCCATGCTCCGGAATTTATCATTTTATTTTGGGATATAAAAATCATGTGGAAAGAATTAGTAATGAATTAGTAATACGTAATAATATTTTGGCTTATTATAACAAGTACCAATAACCTGTAACTGCCAATTGATCGGCCCGCTAGGCGGCCGATCAAATAACAGTTACATATAATCGTCAGCATGATCAAAAAAATCTATAACGATAAGCCAAAAAATGAACCAATATAGTATTAAATTAAAATCATCTGATTTTAAATGTTATAACTTTAACTTTTTCATAAGAATAGTAAATAAGGGTTATTGTTTTATTCTTATAGACAGTGTTGGAATTGGACATATGAATTTTTTTTTATTTGGACAAATTTGGACATATAAAGTTTTTATATCTCCATATTTTTATGTCCAAAAATGAATTTCTTATTGAACATACAGTACAAGCTAAATTTTTTATTGAACATAGTTTAAATGCCAAACTAAATTCATAGAAACTACGATCTCCGTAAATGTAAATTTCTAAAAAAAAAAAAATTTACCAAAATTTAAGCTAATTCTGGCTAACTTTATAATTTTGTTTATCAGAATTTTGATCCAAACCCCCTAAATGTACCACCTCCCTAAATGCACCAACTCGATGTTGAATAACACTTTGTATGCATCCTATAGTGATCAAACTTTAACAACATGCCATTTAGAAAACAACAAGAAAAAAATTTTCATTTAGTGATATGTATATAGTTAGGCGTTTCGGGTGAAACAATTTTCCAATTAAGGGTGTTCTCAAGTAGCACACTCAATTAATTAGATAATGATCGTAATGGTTATGTAAAATTTAGCTTGTACTGTATGTTCAATAAGAAATTCATTTTTGGACATAAAAATAT
>CAJVPY010003239.1:0-14456 GCA_910591965.1 Dentiscutata erythropus | reverse complement strand
CGGTCCATTTGTGGTCCAATATTCACGCGTATACCCGTAATGGCACGGATATCACACGTGCCACTTTTCTTACAGGGATGATTTATTAAAATTTTAAACTCAAATGTCTTGACAAATATCTAATCAAATTTGTCACAAATCAACCAATACTATATATTCAGTTTTGGTTAACCTACTATCGTTTGATGTCCAATTTAATTACAAGTAATTGATTGTCAAATTTTTTTTTTTAATTGTGCCGAGCATTAGTCGTATATTTGAGTTCAAAATTTAAAAAAGGGGTGCTTATTCACGATAGTATAGGGTAGGTGTGTTCCGGGATAGATATCTTTGATCAAAGTTTAAAACCAATTCTTAACGCAGCTTTTCTTTGATGAGCATTTAAATTTTGCAAGAACTTTGATTAGAATATCTCGGCACCACTAAACCAAAGTTCGATGAACTTTTTTTTAATTTTAATAGCAATAGATGGCAGAATTCAAATAAAAAAAAGTTCATCGAATTTGGCTAGGTGGATATCGAAGTATCTTTGAGCTGAGCAAAATTTAAAAACAATTCTTAACGTAACTTCTATTTGATAAAGACCAGACTTTTACACCCCTACCTTCGATATTACAATAGAACCATGTGATTACGATATAGTATTATTAGTATATAAACCTTTATTTTTACTTTTTTATATTATTATTTTATTTGAGATCAAATAACTACATTTTTTTAAGTAGATTTATAGTAAATTTCACGTAGTGAAGCACGTGCAGACTACTAATACTTTTATATGGCTTTAAGGTTTTTTAAAAAAAAATATTTACATTTTTTTCTTTATCAATTGTATATACAATCCTTGAATTTAAGACACGAATTTGTAAATGTTTTGATTAGGCACACTTGCATTTCCAAATACCTCTGCATTGCTTAAACATTTGAAAGTATATAAAGCGTGGGTTCAACTATAAGAAGATTGCTAAATTTAAAGATAAATTCAAACCACCTTTCTAAAATTTAAAATCTTGAAAATTCATCATCAGTTACGCAGCCAGTCAAGTCGTTCTAAACCTATGATAAATTTTAAGTTTTGAATTTTAGAGAAAGAATTTGAATTTATCATACCGGGTGAGTGAAAAGTCTCTATACAGGTCCCTTTTTTTACTATCTCTGCTAAGATTTATAGTACTTAATTTTAAATACAATTTATATATAATACTGTAATGATTACTATTTTAATGATTAAAAAAAAAAAGTCCTGTATAAAGACTTTTCACCCACCCGGTATAAATAACTATGGCTAAAATTTACTTCTGAATTCCTTTAATTAATGACTTAAAAAAAAAAAAAATCATTTCAAAATTTAGCAATTTGCTTATAGTGATTGTAGCCAAACCCATCCTAGTTTCATAATATCTACAAAGAAACTTAGCAGTATAAATAATTCAAATAGTTAAAAATTAGACTACACCTTTCTGACGCACTTGTTATAATGACTTTTGTTTAATTTATTTTTTACTTCAATAGTGTAGGTTTTTAACATCTGGCTAAAAGTCTAATGCATTAGGAATTAATAAGAAAAGTAATTCAGCAAATTTGTTTATTTATTATTAATATTAGGAACAATGTTTTATGGAAACAAACAAAAAGGATAGCTCATGGCAATGATCAATGAAAAATAAATAGAATTGATAAAAAATTCACGGATAAGATAGATTAAGAAGCATATATACACTACTTTAATTATTACCAATAGCCTTTAATTGTATTTATGATGAAACAGACAAACTTTATTATCTGATCTTGTTTCTAAAAAAATTTTATTGTTAAAAAGTTAATATCAGATAATAATTCAGAGTTTAATTGTGTTAATCATCTGTAATCTATAAAAATAATAAAAGATACAGATGAAGCATGATGTTACTAAAGAATATTCAATTAGTCTATATTATAAATTTTATATTTAAACTACTTTACAGAAACATGCTAATTTTTTTCAATCAATTTATTATAATCTTAAAGATAATAACAAAATTATTAAAATTATATCTTATAATAATCTTATAATACTTAAAATTATCTCATAACAATCTTATAACAATCTTATAATAATCGTATTGTATAATTATCTTAAAAAATCTTGAGACTGTCTTATAATTATCTTATAATAATCTTAAAATAATCTTAAAATAATCTTAAAATAATCTTATAAAAATCTTATAAAAATCTTATAATAATCTTATAATAATCTTAAACAATAATCTTAAGATAATTTTATTATAATTTTATAATTATTAAACTATAATCTTATTATTATTTTTATATATTAAATCCTAAATTTATAATAAAATAATCTTTTGATTATAAAAATATTATATTAATATCTTTAATATTATCTTAAAATTATGAAAAAAAATTAGCTAATTTCTGTAAAGTATTTAATTATCAAAGATTATCTGATAAAGCCACACTTTGAAAATTATATTTAACTTATTAAAAGAAATTGGACTACCTGACTGCTTGTTAAATATTCTATTCTTTTTTTATGTATTTGAGTTGTATAAAAAACAAGTACATGCAATTTATTGCTTTTCTTCCTGTGGTTTAGCATTTGGTAGAGGTTTTGATTTTAGTATGAAGGGTATTTTCAACAAAGATAAAAAATATTATCGCAATTATTATTTATATGATAAAAAATTAGAACTTAAAAGAATAAGTTTTTAGTGGCTAAATATGAAGTATTTCAAATAGAAGATTAAAAAGTGTTATCTTTTAATAAAAAAATAAAGCTATAATTGTATCTCTTATAACTAACAATTGATTATTCTATTTGATAGGATTATATCTTCAAGAATTTCAGTAGTATCTTTAATCTTCACGTATATTTTATTTTTTAAAACTAGAAAGTTTTCACTTAACCAGTTTTTAAGATTAGATAATAAGAGTAATCTCTATTTAATAATAGGTTTTATAAATTATTACCTTAGTGATATATTGCTAGTGCAATAGTTCTATATGCAAAATTTCAAATTGTGGTTACAAATTATGTTTTGTAAACAAAATTTCAAACTCCACATAAACTAGTAATATATTACTATAGTAATAAATTGTAAAATTTTTAATAATATAATTTAAAATTTTATCTTCTTTCAATTGCAAATCATCTTGTTTAATAAGAGAGATATGCCCTAAGACGTTGAGACGAAGATATTATATGTTGAACGTGAAGCTTATAAGATATAAAATTATTAATGTATTCTCTTGATATAAAGTAAAGTTATCAAATCAAAATTATACTTGAATATTTTACCAAAATATCATTGCCATTCTTGTAATTTTAAAATTGATTATTTTGGTAAACTTGAATAAAATGTAAATAAATTTAACTAGATATCAATTAAATGAGTTTCAAGATAATTAGCTAATTCTTCCAGAAAAAATCTTGAGCAATAAACATAAATTCAAATATGAATAATGTATATCTGGTTTGTTTATTTTAAATTTAAAATTATTTTAACAAAATTTTTAAAGAAGCAAATAATAAAAATCTTATTTGTACTAGCTACATCTTAATCACAATTTCTTTTAGACTTTATCTATAAGAAAAACCCTAACACTAACCCCAAAGCAGCCATTAACTTTACTATTCTTGAAACTACTTTAAAAAATATAATTTTCAAATTTATTTTTATTCTCTTTGTACAATTTAGTTATTATAAAATTTTTACTTTTGCTCTAACTATACTACTATGCAAACTTGAAAACTGGTTATAATTTTGTCTCAATCTTGTCTATCTACATCTATATCTTTCTGAGAACTGCTAATATATCAATATACTAAATTTGCTAAAGATTTTGATTTTTATCTCAAAACTATTAAATAATTTCTAATATTATTTTAATTAATCAATCTAAAGAATACCTCATAATAAAATTAGATAGCAAATTCAATATTAACTTTTTATTCAACCTACATAATCATTTTTTTTTTTATGAACTTAATCTTCCTCTCTTAAAAAATTTAGATAAATAGTTTAAAAGTTTTTTTTCAATCTATTGACATCAATTTTATTTATTAACAAACAAGAAATCTACAACAAGTTTTATTATCTAATTAAAAAAGAATTTATTTTACAAGTTAAAAAAATCTTACCTTCTGAATATTTCTCTTTACCACCAACTAACTCATTTAAAAAACAACTCAAAATTTAAAAATTCTTAATTTTTATCTAATTTCTTATAATAGAAAAAACTGCACTTTCATTTACAACACCAATATAATATACTTAATCTCTATCAAGCTATTAAAAAATTTTAATAAATTATATTCTATACAAAAAAAATAAAAACTAACTTATCTTTAATATTAACTTCTTTATCTTTTATATTAACAAAAATACTTTGCTACTTTTCAAAATCTAATTTTAACTAACATACTAACAATAAATACTTTGCTACTTTTCAAAAACTAATTTTAACTAAAATTATTGACAAGCTTGTAGATGATGCAGAAAAGCAAATTTGCAAAACATACTTTACTACTTTTAGCCAAAGCCACTATAACTTCTACTTCTACTAATATATGAGTATTGCCAAAAGAAAACCTGCCAATTTAAATATAGTTTATATTTAAATTGTCAGGTTTTCTTTTGGTGACACTCATATAAACATACAAGATATAGTAGCAAAAAACTACAATATTTCAAAGCTTTCTAAAAACAAGTTATTAAATTACTTACTAAAGATATCATAATTATATATTTTAATTTCTTATATTTACAATAATGATACTAAATTTACAAATATCCAAACATTATTTAACCTCTCTTATTCCAAAACTAAAAAATTCCTTTCATTCAAATTTACTATTAACTTCAAATTTTTTGAGCAATTTTGGATTTTTAATAAGAAATTCATCAAATTTTTTTCTGCAAATATCAAGATTTTTACAGGTTTCTAACTAATGATACAAACAAGAATTAATAATTAAATAGAATATTAAAAAAAAAAAAACTATACCAAGTAATATATTAAAAGTAAAAAAATTGCATATTCTTAAAATTGAATATTCTTTGTTTATTAAATAAAATTCTTTTTTTCTTTAAATCTGTCTTTTACAACTAAAAGATATATACTTGGTAGTTAGAAAAAAGAATAATATAAGTAAGCAAGTAGTTAAATCTATTTATCTGAAAGAATCAGATAATAATAGTACTCTAATATTAGCTAGAGTATTTCTAATTCTTGCAAAACTGTGATATACAATTGTATAGAACTCACAAGGCCTCTATGAATAATATTATTCATATGTAAGAAATTAATTTTATTTGCTATTTCTTTAGTAATATGTAATTTATCTATCTATTGTAGTTTGGCAAAATTTATTTGCAAATATTCTCGTAAATTTTTTTTATAAGCATGATGTAATATCGTATAGTAAATGCCAATGTTGTCTATTGTATATATAATACCTATGATTGCAGAGTGAGTATAATCTGTAACTTGCGTAATTATAATGATTACAGTAACTCAATGCATAAAATCTATGTAAAATATCAAAAATTCTATTTGACTAAACTAAAATTCTGTATAATTTTAAGTGGTCAGGATTTTTGTTCATTTGACAAATTTTATTGACTATGAATATTATTATTTTGCCACACAATTTACGCATTGCTATAACTCATTATAATTACAAGCTATGACTTATTCTGGTTCTCTAATAATATCTTGTGTGACTCCATAAAACATAATATTTTGATGGGTATTAAAATTTTGTAATAATTTAAGCTTTTATCAATTAATAATATAGAAATTACAAATGGATTTAAGGAAAAAAAAAGATAGCAATGTATGATACCTCATTAATAAAATCTAATTTTTGTTTTTCTGAGTTCATATTAGTTTTGGAGTTTTTAAGAATAGCTACTAATTCACATTCTTTCCATTTGAATTTAAAACTGCTTTAAGACTACCATAATTGACTAATAAATAATTAGCAAATTTATCAATTTCAATATACTTAATATATATAACAATATCATTAATTCTTACTTTTCCAAAACCCGCCTTCCCGAAATACTATTTCCCTGATCCCATAATACTGAAATTCCTTTATTTTGACAAGACATATTTCTGACATTACATTTTACTGAAAAAAATTTTTACCGAATTTTTTTTTCTCGACACAGCCAATTTCCCAACAACCTGAACCTCTGGAAAAAAAATTTATTCAACAGACTTTTTCACCGACAAAACCTTTTTTTCAAACTCCTGTTTCTCCAACAAGAGCTTTTTTTGAAACCTTTTCACCAACAAATAATATATGATATATTTCTCTGAAAGGATGTTTCTCTGAAAAAATAATTCTCTACAAGATTATTCCCCAAAAGCTGTTTCCCCAAAAAGAAAATTCTCAACAAGGCACCTCTTGATTGAACAAATTTGCATAATTCTTTATGCAATTTTCCATTAATGCTATTTGATATTAACTTTTCTATTTAATTTAAAAGATAATATAAGAATTACTATATACCTTTTTTGGATAGTTTTATTACAAAATCCAGAAAGACATATTCTCAAAAGGACCTAATACTAACAAAGTTAGCTAGCAGTGGTTATAATGTTGGCCAATTTAGTCGGTATTATATACTTTCGAGAAAATGGTTTCAGGATTTTTGAGGTAAAACTCTACAAAATCCTGAAAAACAGATTTCTGAAAGTATCTAATACCTGCAAAGTTAGCCAGCATTAGTTATAATGTTGGCCAGTAGGTATTATGTTCTTTTGGAAAAGTGTTTTTCAGATTTTGTAGTAGAACCATTTTGGTTTATCAAGTAACCCAAAATTAATTAGAATCGCTATAAATTTGGTAAAACATCCTTTGGTAAAAGAGCTTTCAGTAAGATATTTTCGAAGAAATAGAATGTCAAAAAATGTACCATTCAGTAAAAATAGTATGTCAGTAAAAAAGACATTCATTTTTTTAATATTCGGTGAAATGAAAATTGCAGATAAATGACTTATCAGTAAAATTTATTTTCAGTTAAATGAACTTTTGATAAAATGAGATTTTCGAAATTATGTCTTGTTAGTAAAATGAGATATTAGTATTGTGACTTCAGTGAAATGGTATTTCAGTAAAATTGATTTCGGGAAGTTAACCCGTAACCTAACAATATATGTGTAATGTAAATACTTTGAACTTCATATAACCATATATTTTCTTTAATATTTTATTTGCTTTAATACATAGTAAAAAAAACACACATTAACAATAATTAAGTAAATATGGTTTGCAATTTAAGTTATTTAGAAAATAAAACATGTCATTCATAAATTAAAGAGTAATACTATTTTTCATAATCAGTAAAGCTTATCAAAAAACACATTTTACTGTATATGTTCCACTTCACTTTTTAATTTATGTCGCTTCAAAGTACTTAAAATAACATATATTAAATTGCAATCAGTAACATAAGTAAAAATAAATATTACAAATTTAAATATGCATTTGATTACTTAATTTTGTCAAATAAAAAATTTTATAAAAAAATAAACTTTATAAAAAAAAAAATTATAATCTTACATTGTAAAACACACCTACTCTTTGACAACAATTTTAATCTTAGCTAAGGATGGCTGTTTCTTTTTTTTTTTTTTTAATAGAAAAAATATCTACTTCTTGACTACTGTATTTATAAGATATTAGTAATGCAATGATTAGTATCATGAAATCTGTTTTGTCAGAGCCAACTATTTTGTTATGACAGAACAAATTTTATGATATTTATCATCATATGATCCAATATCGATTTTATTATGCAATCATAACCATGTTTTACAAATCATTATTGGCTAACTGAGTTTTAATTCAAAATCGTTGTACTTATGTAATAACGTACAAAAAATGACAAGAAGAAAAAAATCTATAATCATAAGAGTTTGCATGATAATATAAAATATTAAATCAAAATTAAACTGCTTACGTTAATTTATTTATAAATTACTGTATTTATTAGAAAAGTTGAATTTCACCGATTTAAGTAAATACGTACAGTATTAGTATATAGTAGTGAATTAGCATTCTAATTCTGTAATTTGAATTAGAACCTCATAACGTAATATTGAGCTTTAACCTAATACTCCAATTATTTGGACCAAATTTCACAATGCATCAATCATAGTCTGTCACAAATAAGGTTTATATTAGATAATGTTTAGTGTGTCATTTTATAGTATTAGTTGATATCGTGTGACTCATAACATTTAGTCATTTGATGCATGTGCAAATTATTTAAGTCGAACAAATTTGGTATTTCTAATTTGTCTCCAGATTGCTAAATTAAACAAAGCTCTTCAATATAAATAATTTTGAAAATGTGAAAATCTATTTTTTTTTTTTTAATGCATTCAAACACTCTCATAACAGCATTTATTTTCTTTTGGCTAATGTAGCTTTTCAAGATTCAATCAAAAGATTCACAATTCAGAATATTATATCTTTCTTGGTATTAATAAAAAAAATTGTAAAAAATTTATTTATTTTATTAGATTAAAGAATTAATCTTTATTTTTTTCTTATGTCATTACTATATAATTAATTAACTAATTGCATTAAAAATCTACTTAATTTATTCTTCATATATGTTGATTGAATTTTGTGATTGACACAGAACATATCCACATCATCTTGTATTTAGTAAAGTTTTTAAACAGAAAAAAAAAAGCTTATTACTTTTGAAGAGTTATCAAATCATTGATACTTTTTCAGAGAACAGATTTCATTTTTGTTTAGAAAAACCTTTGAAAAACAATAGGATAAATTGATGTTATTTTTGAAAGCTTGCATAATGCAATAAATCTATATTTTGGCATTGTTTCCTTTTGTAAATTTCCGATTAGATAATTGTGTTACTAATTTATTTTCAAATCACTTAGTCCGGTAGTCAAATTTTTTCTTCAGCTTTACAAATATAAAAGATTTTGAAGATATGAGCAATTCAATATTTATATTTGGGTAACATGAAAGGTTTGAATTCTTTAGTTTCATCAGAACCTGAGCTTCCAATATTCAATCAATCAAAAGAATTGTTCTCTAAAAATTATTTATAATTTCATAGCTATTATTAAAGAACAATTTTTTTTATGAAATTATTTAATGAATTCGAAAATTAGGTTATTTAGAAGCACAAAAAAAGAGAACAAGTTACATTAATTTCCGAATTTTGAACTAATATTCAGATCACAAATATTAAATATTACTATAGCAGCGGTAATATTAAATTTTGTAGTATATAAAATAGTCAATTCTCTTTATAACAAATATTTATATAGCAAGCTTTGAATTTAACAAATTAAAAAAAAAACATAAATTTTAAATTAGTTTGGTAAAAAGTGCTAGAGGCTTCTTATTGAAATTTAGTAATTTTGTATAGCAAACTTTTTTTATAATTCATTATATAAAAGTTTTCAAATATATATATCTATATATTGTACAATGAGAAGTAGGATTGAAAACTACAAATCTATTTAATTTTTTTTATTTATTTAAAATCAGAAATATAACTTAAAATACACTTGCTTTCTAGAGATTTATTTTTATTATTAAACATGTCAAATTGTATATATAAAGTTCAAAATTAAACTCATGTGTGACATCTCAATTATTTTTGGGCGAGTGAAGTACTATGGGCCAAATCAGTTTTAATTACATGTATAATGTTAGCATCTATTATTTGAGGCATCATCAATCAAAAGTAGCATTGTGAAATTAATAAATTTTTAAAAAATTTGTGTCATCAATTAAAGATTGAGAACTTGAAGACAATACTAAAAGCAACATGTGCAACAATTTTTTAAAAATTATTAAGCTAACTATGCTACGTTTTGATTGACGACGCCACATTTTGATAATAATACAAAGTCTTATTACTAATAGTTATGTTAATCTATGAATTCCAAGCCTAATAATCAGATTACAAATATTAATAACTATAACATTAAAGTTTAATAATTGTCGCAGGAAATCAAGTTAAAACGAAACTAGTAACATTTCTTTCTCATCTTTAAAGCTTATAAAACTCACTTATACTCTTTTATTAATAAAACTAACAACAAACCCTAACCCTAAAAAATGTTCCCAAAAAATTTTAAATTTTTCTAAAAAAATAGAAAAATTTCATTTTACCACAATCTTTAATATATAAAAGCATCTTTAGAGAGTATTAAAAGTTTACAAGTAATAAATTCTATTCGAGTATAACTGGTAATCTATCCGAGGTATTATCAATATTTTTCTGGATATTTTAATAACCAATCAAAACAAACTTCTGCTATACACAAATTTTGATTCTTTTAAACTAGATGCGTTTATGTGACTAATAGCCAATCAAAAAAATATACCCGGATCAGCCCGACGAAACAAAAACAACGAAAAAAAGTGAAACCCACTGAAATTGCAAGAAACGAGTGTCTAAACTTGCCTTGAAGCACTAATAAAAAATGCTAGGAAGACAATTTTATTTACAAGAAATGCTCCAACCCTAACCTCCAACTAACCCTTACCTAATTTTAATTAAATAATTAAAAATATATAAATGCATCAGGCTTTAATCATCCCTTTTCCAGACTAAATTAATGTTACACTAATATTGTGTATACTACACCACATTTTATTTATCCTTGTTTATTGTTTATTTATAAATAATTCATATAATTTATTTTTCTAATGTTAAAAATATTTAAATGTATTCTAATTCAGTAAATATTTCAAAAGAATAGCTTATAAAAACTCTTTCTAATAAATATATTAATTATGTTGAATTTGATAAATTTACTAACTATTCAATAGTCAGTTCTGGTGGTTTTGGAATAGTTTTTAAATATGAATGGGAAGAACGTGTATTAGAGTTGCTCTTAAATGCCCCAAGATATAAATACGGATAAAAAAAGAATTAGAGAATTTATTAATGAGGTACCAGTTTTCTTTTAATACATTTCTAATTTTCTATTATTATTTTTTTAAAAAATAAATAATTTTATTTTATAATTCAATTGGTATAAGCTTAAATTATTACAAAAAGTTAACACCCATCGAAACTTTATTCCATATTATGGAGTCACAGAAGGTATTATTAGAGATCCAGAATAAGCCACAACTTGTAATTATAATGAGTTATATAATACACAAACTGTGTAGCAATATAACATGTTTATGTTCTAGCAAAGTCTTTTGAGTTTAGAAACTCATAGACAATAAAATTTTTTATAGTTGAGTTACTGCATTTTTACCGTAATCATTATAATTATGATGATTATATCTGTAGTTCTAGATATTATATAATTTAGCAATTATTAATTTTTTATTATGTATATAAAATAGACAGTATTGGTATCTACTATATGATATTACATTATGCTGATAAAGGAAATTTACGAGAATATTTGCAAATAAATTTTACAAAACTACAATGGATAGATAAATTACATATTGCTAAAGAAATAGCAACCGGATTTAGATTCTTACATGTGAATAATATTATTCATAGAGATCTTGTAAGCACTATCCAGTGTATTAATAATATAGTTTAATTTAATAATTTTTATTTTACTTATTAAGTATGATATATTTATATATATTTTAGCATTCAAAGAATATTTTAATTCATCAAAAGAGGCCAAAAATTACTGACTTTGGATTATTACGACAAATAGATATATCAATATTATCAAATTCTGCAATGAATAGAATGCCAGCATACATGGAGCCTCAATGCTTTATGAATCCTAAATATAAGTGTAATAAGAAATCTGATATATATAGCTTTGGAGTAATTCTCTGGGAAATTTCATGTGGAAAATCACCTTTCTAAGGCTTTGAAGTGGTCGTAACCCTTTGTTTTTATATATTTCAAGGAAATAGAGAAGAAACTGTATATAGTACACCAGATATATATATTGATCTCTACACAAGATGTTGGAACATAGAACCTACTAAACATCCAGAAGACAATTCAGTTTTCAATGTCTTAAATAATCTTATTCTTGACAGCATTCAAAAAGATTTTAGGTTTTCATGGATTCTCTTTAATGAATTTAAAAATCATACAGAAATAGCAAAAGGTGGCTTTTCAACAATTCTTAATGCATCATAGCTTAGAGAAAACACACATTTAGATGTAGTATTAAAATTAATTCATAATTATGATGTTTATCCTGAGAAGTTTATCAATGAGATATTCTTAATTGCTTTATAATATCTTTTTTACTTTGTATTAATAAGTATTAATAATTTTTTGTTTTAAGTTGAAAGCTTATAGTGAAATTAGTTGTGAAAATCCATCGATTTTAAAATGTTACGGGATATCAAAAAAAATTAATTCTGGTGATTATATAATTGTATTACAACATGTGAAATTGGGTGCTTTATCTAAAAATCTTTACAACATATCACGTATGACATGGATGAAAAAATTAAATTTATTATATTGTATAATTTCTGGTCTCAAAGCATTTCATCTCCAAGGATATATTCATAAAGATTTACATAGTGAAAACATTTTGCTAGATGATATAGATAGTGTATATATTGCAGATTTTGCATTTTTAACAAATGAAGCAAGTAATGGTATTTTTGGTGTCTTACCTTACGTCACCCCAGAGGTTTTGTCTAGTAGAACATACGCACAAGCAGCCGATATTTACAGTTTCGGAGTCATCCTGACAAAGGTGTCAACCAGAGAAAGACCATTTAATGGTATACCATTTGATATTAATCTTGTACAATATATTGTCGAAAAGTTGAGACCAAAATTCGCACCAGGAACTCCTGTTTCCTACATTGAATTATCCAAACAATATATAGATTCTAATCCACAAAACAACCTGATACTAATGATATTTTAAAGAAAATAAATTATTAGTTTGATTTAATAGAAATTGTAGAACAGTTTTTAAATGCTGATGAAGTTATTAAAACATATATACAAAAATGCTCATACAGATTAATGAATACTGAACAAATAAACAATATTTATAGTAGAAAAGTGATGGACACTGAAGAAGTGAACAGACTATTTAGCAAAAAAGTTTTCAAATTAATTAATCTCAGTCAGACCGCCGATTCTACTTTCACACCATCGATTATCGAAGATATTAATATTAGTATTAATACCGCCGATTTTACTTTAACACTATCAATCATTGAAGATATTAATATTAATATTAATATTGATTAAATATCACTGCATTACCGTCTCACCATTACCATTACACAAGAAAACAAATTATCAAAAACTCACGAATTGCTAAGTATATACTGTTCATAACTCTTTAAATAAAATTTTCTCTTAATTTATAGCTATCACTATTAAATTTTTTTTGAAGTTTTATGTTATTTGTGTAATAAAATAGTTTAAGTTTAGTAAAATTTCATTCTTCAAAGCCGGTACTAAAGTCTAGAAAAAGAATTAGAGAAAGTATAGACTTAGTAATATTCAGTACAAGTATTAAATAAATAAATAAAAACTTTAAAAAATAAATAAGCAAACTGTAGCATTCAGCATAAATTTGATCCAAAAAAAGTTTCTATAGTATTAGTTAAATGGCATAATTTTTTATTAAATTCTGCCACTTTTTTTAATTTATTCTTAAAAGCTTTGAGTTTATAAGCTATAAATATTATATGTTTCAATATTAGTGCTTAGAGCATATAGACTGAGTCACACTTATTATTAATTATAAGTGCTCTTTGTGTCCTATTTTTATAAAATTATTAAAACCAAAATCCAATTTTCCAGCCAAGTATTAATTTATCTATTTGATTATAGTTCAATGACAATTACGGTAATTGACTGGCTTTTAATAATCTAGGTGCAGTTTTATATATCAAGATATAAATGTTGTTAGAGAATATGTACAATGCTAATGAAAAATTAGTAGGATGGAATCTAATAATCAATTACATTGAATAAACTTTGCTATTATAACAATTAAATTATATTTTAAATTTGATTATATTATTAAAAATTGTAATGAAAAATCAATTTATACAGTTATGTTCTACTATTAAGCTTTAATATTATGCAATTATTGTATGGTCAATTTAGGTCCAAGAGGAAATTTTTATATAATAAATACATAATTTAGTCAGCCGTCTAACACACCTACAAAAAAAATATAAACTTACTTCATAAATTTATTACATGATGACATACTTCAGTATATCACATGAATTATCAATCATATAGTATAGTTATTCATAGTAATAATATGGCAAAAGTAATAATGTAAACTATATTTCTTGTGGGTGATACTAAAAAAATCTAATAGAGTCTGTTGCGCCTATTCTATTATACAAATCATACGATAAATTAGATGAATCCTAATTCAATACCTGTTGTAAAACTAAATTAAATAGAATAATAAATTAAATCACAAAATTTTAATTAATAAATGAGAAATGCATCAAT
>CAJVPY010003238.1:0-14456 GCA_910591965.1 Dentiscutata erythropus | reverse complement strand
TTATAATTTCTGTAATTGGCTTTTTAAAACCTAAATATACGTACAAGTCAATAAACATCATCAGTAATATAAAAAGCCTCATTCAACGGGTTAAATATCTAAATTATAAAGATAATTTTATTATTATTTTTATTGATAACTTCATCTAGACCAAAATTTCACTAGTAATTTTTTAGCATGTGAAGTAGGAGTAGGGATTCACTATTATCATAAAGTTTCATCAATACAGTTTTTTTTTTTTTTTTTTTTTTAGCGGGAGCACCAAGAGGATTTTTTTTAGCACTAAGGTTTCGTCTTTCGTCACCAAGCAAAAAAGGTTTCGTCTAACAACTATATATGACACTTGAAGAACAATAATAATGCTATCGAATCAATAAAAAGACAAGTTCAGCGCAAACACCAAAATACGTAATAGTGGAAAAGAAAATATGAACCCAAGCGATGAACATAATATTAATATATATCAAAGAAATCACAAATTATAAATATGTGCAATTATTTATTAACTGACGCTATGGGTTTTTATATATTGTACGTACAAAAGAAAAAGAAAATAAAAAATTATTTTTATTCTTCGGCCTCATCCTGTCCCTCATCCAAAATTCTTTCAAGACCCACGACGCTTTCAGATACGTTGTTAATAAGCTCGTTAAGCCTTCTGATCTAATTTTCAGATCATTGATTTATTATCAAGTAATAAAGACGTTAAACCATAATGTAGAAGGAAAAAGGAACTCACCGACTGCGCTTGTTCCAAAATTGTTCGTTTTTTATTTTCGATCTCACCAACTGCTCTTGTTTCAAAATTGGTCGTTTTTTATTTCGATCTAATTTATAAATTTAATTTATTATCAAGAAATAAAAAACGTTAAACCATGATATAAAAGGAAACTACTTACTTGTTTTGTGATAATTTGATCTTTGCCTGTGACGGTTTCTTTTAATTTAATAAGCCGATCATTAACTGTTTGTGCTTTACCATGCATATTCTTGAGACGGGTTACAGTCTTATATATGTACAATATATTAAATTATGATTTATTATCAATAAATAAAAAACATTAAACCATGCTGTAGAAAGAAAAACTATTTGCCTGTAAGTCTCTTTCAGCAATAGTTTCTTCTTTCGACTCGATTAATTTCTTTAGCCGGTTAATCCGATCAATGTAACCTAATATACAATAAATTTACAGTATAGCGTGAATACAATATAATAAGTATAATTACAGTATATTTAATTTAATACCTTTTGCTTTGCTTCCGATACTCTTAATTCGACTCTTCGTCTTATATATGTTAAAAAATATCATTTATTAGTAAATTTCGTAAACCTGAAAAACATGATAAATTAAAAAAAAAAAAAACCAACTTCTTTCTCAGATTATTCTTCCGTTCTCTGCGTTACCACAGAGACACCCAACGAGCCTGCCAACTTAAAGGGACTGACTGAATATTACCTTGCTAATTGACACCGGTGTGGGCGAAGGTGACGGTGGGTTCTTTTGTTTTTTTGTTTCTTCCATTACAACACGATAATATCAGATATTGAATTACTGAATTAATGAAAATCAATTAAATCGTATCAATTAAATAGTTGCAGTCTCATGAACCACAGCCAATTAAATTTCTTCATACCTACACGCGACATAGACGCGTGAGTAGTAAATACAAGTAGGGATGCGAGATTATACTATACCGTATTATACAATACCAGTAATAATAATCTAATTAATACAACCAATCAAATTGCTAATTTAAAAATTCACCATGCTATACAGTATAATACAATACATTACTTGGTATTATACTGGGCATTTTCAATATACCAGTATAACCGCATCCCTAAATACGAGACGCGTACCAACTGGTAAACGTATCCACTTATTTTGCGCGGGTAATACAAACCTAAAAAGGAAATGGAACACAAATTTTGGTTATTCCGGATCAACCCGACATAGAATCCGAACGCGTGTGAAAGAAGGAAAAAAGAAAAGAAAGCGAAAAACTCAAAAACTAGTGTTTAAATCGACCTTGGTGGACTAATAAAAATAACGGGGATGAAATTTTACATATAAAAATAACTTATTGCTGTAGCTCACAACCCCAACGTCCTAATACTAAACTTCTATTTTTACACACTTAGTTTATTTACAAAATTCGATTTCCTTTTTTGGTTTGTATTACCCGCGTAAATAAGTAAAATCGGCGCACGGCGCAATAACCTGAGGGACAGAAATTTAGTATTATTATTTACTAGTGTTTGGCACTTTGTGCCCATACCCTTAATGCTTTTCAGGCATGGGCATTTGTATGTCCCTAAAAATAATAAAACACGGATCTTCAAGAATAGCTCTAAATTTTAATTATGAAATCACCTACGGCCAGAGTTGGCAATGGAACTTGGTGGAGCTGCGAATGGAGTCAATGGAGCTCTGAATGGAGCCAATGAATACTAGTTTTTTCACGTAACCATTGACTCCATTGCCAACCCTGCCTACGGCCCAATTAAAAATGCTTTTGTGAAATTTTACTATAAATCTATGATGTTCTATAACTATGCACGGGTTTATAGCTTTAATTTTACAATTTTACACACAACATTTTTTCTTTTGAAAATAAACCATGTTTATTTCGATGATTATAAGTTTTGATGATCAAAAATTACTGTTCATATTACCTATGTTTTTGCAAACGTTTTACTTTATTGAAAAAATACGATTATAAATACCGTTAGGTAAAAACACATAAGTATTAATTTTAAATCTTTATCGTATTAGACTTAATTTAGATATTTTCTGAGATAAGGCCGAAATATTAAAAATTTAAAACCAATATTTATAGGTTTTTACTTTGATCAACTATATAAATAGATATATATAGCATATAGTATTGTTTAATTAATGAAAAGGTTTTTATTTAAATTTATAATTAACCAGAAGTAAGGTTACGTAAAGTTAATTTTTTGGTTCTTATAACCTGTTTTTTTTTTTAAAAAAAAACATCCGGATTCTAATTTTGTTGTACCCCGGATTGAAATCCTCCCGATTCACAATCCGGCTGCCCTGATTCAGAATCGAGTTACCCGGCTTCGGAATTCTTAAACAGAATATCCGGCTTAAGAACTATAATTATACTAACATACCAACCCTAACCCTAACATTACTTATTCTCAACTGGTACCCTGTTTAAAAATTCCAAAGCAGGTATCTCGATTCTGAATCAGGACAGCCGGATTCCGAACCGGGCAGATTCCGATCTGGGGTACGACATATTCATTATATTCATTTAATAAATATAATTCAAGTCTAAAAAAAGGGTTTGAAAGTCATATTATAACTTTGTGCAATAATTTTAACTCAAAAGATTGTATAAATGAAAATACTGACATTAAAAGTTGCATCGATTGTCACGTTCAATTTTTGTGGATAATAAATTAAAACGAAGGACAACCACGAACCAAAATTATGATGTCATTAAGAAAGCATGGTGGGCATAATTATTTAAAGAATAGTTGTTTATTGTTGTATTTAATCTTGTATCGTTGCATGAAAAATATTTTCATCGAGGCTATTATATTTAACGTGAAGAATTACGCTAGTGATTCTTCGTATACGTTCATAAGTTCGATTTTCTAATGAATTGTTTTTTTTTTTTGACTAGAGGACAGAACTGACAGAACTGGGATAATCGAAACAAGCACTGTATTTTCATTTCTATCATTCTTCTTTTGTTATTATTCAGAGATTTAAAGTTTATTAGCTTAATGCGGGCCAACCAATTGATTTTTATTAGAACTAACTTTACCAACTTAAGCTATTAATTAGGATTAAGTTTTACAGTATTATTATATATATTAGGCTAGAAGGGACTTCATTACAAAAAATTCTGAAATTCTCTGAAAGAATTCTGGTTTGACCAATAAAATTGCAAGATCAGGCGTAACATATCAATTTTGTGTACAATGAAAGGT
Source organism: Dentiscutata erythropus (assembly GCA_910591965.1). Classification (NCBI taxonomy): domain Eukaryota; kingdom Fungi; phylum Glomeromycota; class Glomeromycetes; order Diversisporales; family Gigasporaceae; genus Dentiscutata; species Dentiscutata erythropus. Next base: position 10,486 of record CAJVPY010003238.1, on the reverse strand, counting down.
AAAAATGCCGTTCTTGATAGATTGTCGATATTGTTCCTGATGGAGTTAAAGAAAAAAAATCGATTTACATACGTACGTACCGTTTCTGATAGATTTTGAAAGAGCCCCTAAGCGATTCTCATAGTAATGTCCATTGATACTTAAAACAGTTTGTGCTAAAAAACTTTCTACTCAATAACGAAAATCAATGGTTATGCATGTTATTTCCGATTCTTTTATATCTTTTTTGAATTTATGTTACAAATTTTTACGCCATTGCTTCGTTCGATAGTACGCAATATAGTTTTTTCTAGAACCCTATCAGGAACGGTACGTAAATCGTTTCTTTTTTTCATCCCATCAAGAACAGTATCGACGATTCATCTTTTTGCTAAATTTCTTATGTTTTTATTGATTATTAATTTAAATATAAGATACTGCATATACAAAATATACAGTATAGATGTACTATAAGTGCTTTGTAAAAATTCTATATAATACAAATAAATTATTAATTACTACAGTATAAAGTATTTCAATTTTAGTAATTTTTTGCAAATTTTATACCGACTTATTTTGCTGCTTTTATATGGAGTATTATAAATATACATTATATAGTATCAAAATAAATAATTTTATTTATTTTATATAAATTTAATATTTATAGCAAGGCTAAAAATAATATTTTATTTTGTTTATTTAAAAGTATTGTTATTAATTTGTTTAAGCATAATAAATCTTAATATACTACTTTATAAATTGTATATTGTTAAATAAAAAAATCAAAGCCTAATACAATATACAGTACATTATATTAAAATTTTTTAACAAAAAACAATATTTTATAACTGTAAGCTAAAAATATTTTAATATTAAAGTTTTAACAAAGCAATTTTGGATTAATACTATATACTATATATTTTAGCATAACATTAAATATATATTTTTATTGTATATATAGTATAATAGTAAAATATATACTTAGTATATAGATACAATAAATATACAGTAGCATTAAAATATTATACAGTACAGTTTACTGTTTATACTGTAGTAAATGCGTATACAGTATGTAATACTAATATATATTATCAGCTTTTAATATATTTATTACATACGTAACAAAATCATAAACAACATTTATAGGTTCTTAAAAAACATCGTATTCTCCTAAAACGACTCATAATTCTTGTCTCAGGTTTTTCAAAAATATTTTTTTGGATAATAAGTTAATATAACTTGTTACCGAATGCACTAACGAGATTACAGGATTATTGAGCAACTTCATATTCAGTGTAACGTTGCTCAGCATGACCAATCGCATTCGATCTAATTTTTTTAGTATAAATTCTTGATTTGCACATTCCATTTCTTTCACGACTCATTTTTTTCTTTACTATCGATTGAAATTATTTGCTAAAATTTAGGCTAAAAAAAATAGCGAAATCAAAATGGTTCATGATAATGGTGTTCACAATTATCTTGATCCAAAGGATGCTACGCAACATTTAGCGGAACATAATAAAGCTGATGGTTTATCCGTTGAAGAAGTTATAGACTCGCGTGCCAATGGAGGTTTAACTTATAATGACTTTCTTATTTTACCTGGATATATTGATTTTCCTGCTTCTGAAGTATCTTTGGAGACCAGAATCACAAAAAACATCGCAATAAAGACCCCTTTCATTAGCTCGCCTATGGATACAGTGACAGAAACCGATATGGCTATAAACATGGCTGTGAGTTAAATTCTATATTTTTAAGCAATAAAAACGTATAGAAATCATCTTTTTTAGTCGATATAAATGTATATGATATTTGATCTACAGCATGATACTGTGGATGTTTCATAGGCCACTATTATCTTTGAAAATCATTTTTTTTACCAATTTAACCTACTGACCTTGATGTCACGTGCATCCCTCATTATTAGTTGTTGGGAGGCGTTGGTATCATCCATAACAATTGTTCACCGGATGAACAAGCTGAGATGGTTAGGAAGGTGAAAAAATTCGAAAATGGATTTATCACAGATCCTGTATGCTTAACTCCTAACCATACCGTAAAAGATGTGCACAGGATCAAAGCTCAATTCGGTTATAGTGGCATTCCAATTACTGGTAAAGTAATTAATTATTTTCAAAAATTTTTATAAATATCACTCGGAGAAGAATATTTCTTTAAAGATTCATATAAAATGGATATGATGAATAAAAAAAAAATTATTAACTTTCGTTCTTCCGAATGGTGTACAATAAAGTATCCTTGTGGAAACTATGTAATCTGATCCAGAACTAGAATATAATGTTATTTTATCAATCAAAAAAAAAAAAAAAAACATATATATATTCAAGTATATTTATTCAATTCTTTTACGTGATATTATTGTTTCAATCATAGCAAACGGAAAACTCTACAGTATACTTCTTGGTATCGTTACTGCTCGCGATATTCAATTCCATGAAGATCACACCACATTACTTAAAGATGTTATGACGACCGATCTTGTGATAGCCCATGAAGGCGTTACTCTCGAAGAAGCTAATAAAATACTTAAAACTAGTAAACGTGGAAAGTTACCGATTGTCAATTCTCGTGGCGAATTGGTTGCATTACTGGCGAGATCTGATTTACTTAAAAATTTAAATTTTCCACTGGCTTCAAAATCTCCTCATTCGAAGCAATTGATTTGTGGTGCAGCCATCGGAACTCGGACTGAAGATAAAGCAAGACTTCGAAAGTTAGTTGATGCTGGATTAGATATTGTAGTATTGGACTCTAGTCAAGGAAATTCATCTTACCAAGTTGAAATGATACAGTACATCAAAAAAACATACGGTGACACGCTTGATGTTATCGCTGGTAATATCGTCACCCAGGAGCAGGCGGCTCGTTTGATTGAAGCCGGTGCTGACGCGTTGCGTGTTGGTATGGGTAGCGGTAGCATATGTATCACACAAGAAGGTTAATATTTCATTATTTAATCTATTTTTCTCTTGATCAATATTTATAATTAATTTTGTTTATGCTTTATTTAGTTATGGCGGTAGGTCGTCCTCAAGGAACAGCCGTTTACATGGTCTCTCAATTTGCCAAAAAATTCGGTATTCCAGTAATTGCCGATGGAGGAATTCAAAATATTGGTCATATTACGAAAGCTTTAGCTCTTGGAGCTTCTACTGTAATGATGGGTGGATTACTTGCTGGTACCGCTGAATCTCCTGGTGAATATTTTTATCATGAAGGTCAGAGATTAAAAAAATATCGTGGCATGGGCTCATTGGATGCAATGGAACGAAATTTTTGCGCTACAAATTCGAGTAGTAATCCTGCTGCAAATAGATATTTTTCTGATAGAGACGTTATTAAAGTTGCACAAGGTGTTGCTGGTGCTGTTGTTGATAAAGGTAGTATTAGAAAATTTGTTCCCTATTTAATGACCGGATTACAACACGCATTACAAGATATTGGAGTTAGAAGTTTAGATCAGTTAAATGAAAATGTTGAATCTGGTAAAGTGAGGTTTGAATTGAGAACTGCTGCTGCTCAAGTCGAAGGTGGCGTACATGGTTTATATTCGTGAGTATTGAATAATTTAAAGTACAAAAATATTCATGTAAATATCCATTACTGATCATTCCTGTTTTTATGTGTAAAGATTCGAAAAGCGACTTTATTCTTAGCATATTACCTCAATTTTCTTTCTTTTTTTTTTTTTGTTGAAATACATTTATGCATCGTTGGTTAAATCCATTATACAATATTCTTTCCTAATTTTTCACATCATTTAAATAAATTTTGTCTTCCAGAAAATAATTATTTCTCCTATCTAATTTTTTTGTTCAACATATATAATTTTATTATGTATATGGTTTTATAGAATATTTTAAATATATCATTACCATAGTAAGAAATAAATAACAATAGTTATCCCTAGAATTACAAAATTAGTGAAGGAAAAATATCTACTTTCTAATGATAATAATTAAAAGAAAAAAACAGGCAATGATAATGAAATCCTAGATCACTACCATTTAATAAATTACTATTATGATTATTAAAGACATTTATACATCACTTGTTGAGGAAGTGAGATGGATTGTTGATAACGCGTCTTTCAAAGTTTTACCTGATCCTATATAAATATGTTAAGTGCAATACTTAATAAAATAATAAATGAAGGAGACGAAATGTAATGAAAAGAGCATACCGTCTATAGAATTCAAAAATCTTACAAGTTCTTTGCATAACTAGTAAAGTGAAGCTTAAAATAAGTCGAGAGTTTATTGTATTTTACATAGTGTAATATTAAGAAATTAACTACCTCGTAATCTTCAGTTTCCATAGCTCTGGATAACAATCTTATGGTATCCTGAAAAAAATTTTTAAACCAAAATGATGTTCACATATGAAAACGAGAATCCAAAATTTGCAAAGAAATATTTTAGATAGTGAAACAATTATACAACCTTACTACTATCAGCAATGGGCTCCAAGGTGTGAAGGACAAGGAGATAAGATGCGGCAGTCTTAAGTAATCCAGTTTCCATACATTTCTGAGATGCAAAAATGAATTAGTCATTGATGGAAAAGTAATTACATTGTTTAATCAATTATTACCTCAAATAAATCTTTGGGACTGCCCACAATAGAAAACAAATAATTCCATAAGGCAACTTCAGTTTTACGCGCACATCCTACAATAGCATCAAGTGCGTGCGGGAAATGATTGATGAACTTTACAACACGCGGTAACACTACATATTTTTATGATTAAATATATAAAGTAATTTAAATAAATTTAACTAATACGTCATAATTTATACTATCAAATTTTACGATTTTGGGTCAAAATCCCGAACAACAGATTATCGAAAGAACATAACACCGACTAAATTGGCCAGCACTATAGCTAATGCCGGCTAACTTTGTCGGTATTATGTTCTTTCGGGAATCCGTTTTTCGGGATTTTGACCTAAATTCAAATTTTATTGTAATCAACTACCTTTTCCTGTTTCAACGGTATGTTCAGCTTCATCTTCCAAAACGTGATGTAAAAGCATTTCTAACGCATGCCCAAAATATACCAATCCTTGGTAACTTGTTGCAAAAGCGACCGATTCTTCTTCAAGACTGAAATGTTATTATAATCAATATTTATACTTTGACGATGTATAAAATAATTCAAATGTAATCACAATTGTAATATGTACTCTTTGGTTAGCATATAACGAAGGATGTGTTGTAAAAATAAATGAGTCTGTTGAATTTTGATTATAAATGTACATTAAATGTACATATCAGAAAATAAATATTATGCATTTGATTATGTCATACGTAAATAAAATAAATGATTAAAAAAAAAACTCACATTTGTCATTAATTTAAAAACGGTAAACTCGAGGGATTGTCGGAAAGAAGTTTGCTGTTGGACACCAACAATAATGCCTTTATCAAGCAACACAGCTAAATCAACAATGTTACATATATTCACGAAAATTAAATATTTATTTATATAATAAACAGATCAAAAAATTACTACTACGTTTAATATAATAAACTCACATAAAGGATAAAATTCCAATTTTATACGCAAAGATTCTTTAGTTGCTGATAGCAAAACCTCGGATTGCCAGTCTTTTGCACTTTCTTCGCTGGACCATATATTCATCCAGATCTAAAGAAACGTAAATTATTAAAATTATTATATAGGTCGGATTTCACCATAACTTTTTTTTTTTTTTTTTACCTTAACTCCTTGACTATCACAAGCCCATAAAGAATTTTTCAAACTGCCGATTCCCCGTGTGGACATCCAATAAAATTCAATTTTATCAGCGAGAATGTGTAGGTCATATTGTACTTCGCCTTCATCACTCTGAAAAGAAAATGAATATATATATGTCAATAAATATCGTAAACAAATCCAAAAAAATCATATTATTATTACTATGCCAACCTTTTTAGGATGCAACAAAACTAGTTTTCCATCAATAAGAAATATTATTGAAGCAGTCTGAATAGTATCCGGAGTGAAAGGCCCTATTTTTATTAATATATTATACATTGATCATTATGAAATGTAAAAGTTGTAAGCAAAGATAAACTTTAGAAATTAGTAGCACTTACTATGCAATTTTGGCTGGAACCATGAGATGGAACTAACCCTGGCTGGGGCGTGAATCACGCCAACAAAAGAAATTTGTTGGCACAATTCAACCGAGATTGATTTAATACCTCCATTGTCATGAGGTGATAATATTGTCATAATATAATGATACATCATATTATCTGCGCAATAAACAAGTAATGCATTATCCACGATGCTAAGATATAATATATTACTGGGTATTTTAATAAGTTGAATCATATGAATATTATCTAAGTTGGTTTCGCGCGAATACATTCTGATCTAATTAGAGAATAAATTCACTTTAATAACCAAAAAATTGATCATATACAAGATATAAATATTTTTGAATAAATTTAAAAGAATACAATACCTCATGCGTATGCGTTCTAACATTTTCACATGCAGCAACCAAAAACTGTTTGAACCACAATAATCCACCACGAACTGAAAATTCTTGTTCCTGAAATATTTAATTCAAAAGACAAACTCCGTAACTATAGAAATGATTAAATGAATAATAATTTAAATTTCAATCGTTGCAAACCTGCTGTTGGTTGCCAAATAGTTTCCAACGACCAGAAGAAACATTATAATGTGCTAATCCACGTCTTCCAGCAACTGCAATGTACCGACCATCTCCACTTATAGATGCATACTAAACATTTAAAATGGAAAAAGAAAATAAGTATGACAAAAAAAATAAGCTAAAAAAAGCCTAATAAGATATTAATACCTTTATGGGCCAATTTTCGCTAATATACATAATCGGTATCTAAAAAATATTATTGAAAGAAACAACGGTAAATACATTATTGGAATTTATAAGCAAAGAATTACTAATAAAACTAGTCCAATTAACTTAAAATTCTTTACATACAGGTATGTGTTGCCAAACTATGGTATCAGGATTAATGGCGCTAAGATCTTCTTGATCACCGCCACGGTAAAGCAATAAACGGTCATCCATTTGTAAAAATCCTCTTTTTGTATTATCCTATTAAAGAAAATTCGACAATTTGTTACAATTTAGACAAAGAAATAATTAATACATTATATTATATTACAAACTTAACTGGACTATGGATCGTCGTTACAGCGGATTTGGCAAATGGTAGAGTATATAATTGTCCTTCTATAGCACAAAAAGTTCTCTTATTATTACTTTATATTACTATATAAACATCATATAAAATATTTACCATTTTCAGACTTTGCGTTATGTAATAAGAAGAGTTCACAATTTCCAGAACTCCAAAACTAAAAGATAGGAAGGGATAACATTTCCTTATATATATTTTATTTTGCCTAAAGGAAATAATAATAATAATTATATTCCACATACCAAGTCATTAATACCATGTAAAAATGCATCTTTGCTTGCCGAGCTTTTATGATATAAAATTAATCATAATTATTCTACACTCTAAAAAAAAAAAAAAAAATGAATAGGGACTTATTCGTATTCTACACATACATCGATTGTGGCAAATCATTTCTGACAGTTGTCATCAACAATCGACCATAAACACTCCAAACGGCCATTCCTTCATCTTGCCACCCCACAGCAATGGCATGGCCATCAGAAGTCCAAGCAAGTGACGTCACAGGACCTGCGGAGATAGGTGCTTCAGAGTTAAGAATAAAAATTTTTGACACTTACGAATAAAATTAATATAATAAATTAGGTTTATGAAAGGATATTAAAAGATTCCAAGTGTTCACATATAGATAATTTATGAGAAAAATAAATGCCGCCATTATAATTCTTAGCATAGTATACATAGACAATTCCTCTATAAAACATTTCAGATTAAAATTATATAAGCATGTAAATATACAAAAATAGTAAGCATTTTTGGACATCATTACTGACCAAGTCATCTTTTCTTTGCTAATACACATATATCTATTAAATAGACTAACCCTTCAGTTCCAATAGCAATTAAAGAGAATTTTGCATTAATAGCTATACAAGTGGCACGATTCTTTGAAGCAGGTTCAAGATCACCACTTGCGTGGAAACAATATCCGGTCCAATATAAAGGGGGAGTCTTGGCAACATTTTCCTCCTATTTATATATTAAAAATAGGATATAACACCTTATAGAAAACATATTACAAAATAGCCAAATTTTAAATACATACAGATGTATCATCATTTTCATTAAATTGTACAACGTAAGCTTTTCCATCTGTAGTTAACCATCCAAAAAGATCAATCCGTCGGTCAAATACGATTAATCTAATGGTGGCTATATACAAGTAAATCATAAAGTTTGTTAAAAACTAATTATTTTACCAAAAAATAAACGTGAAGCCGGCACCTGAATGCTCAAAGACAGTATTTATTGTCGCGACTGATGCTGAAATTTGGGGTCGCGATTTAAAAATATAAGACTTGCCATATATACTCATTAATTATCAATTCTAACCCTAAATCCTAATCCAACCCTAAAAAAAAAACACCCAAAAATTTTTAAAAATTCAGACCCTAAATCCTAATCCAACCCTAAAAAAAAAACACCCAAAAAGTTTTAAAAATTCATATCAAAATATGTCCAAGTTACGGCATCAGTCATTTCAACACCAGCCGCGACATTTATTAATTCTCCTAAGTTCTGATTCTACCAATAAGGTGGCATTATCAACTGTAACGTGAAAATTAAAAAAAAAAATTGTAAAATTATCCTAACCAAGATATCACATTTTAAATTAAATGTGACATGTAAATAGTTCGAAGCATCCGCAATTTTGCAATATATCTACTCTTATAAGGGAAGATGGTTCTAATGATATACGTTTTGAATTCTCTTCACAAACTTCACGCTCAATAACCCAATAGCCGAACATTCAAAATTACAAACCTTCCTTAGACTCTAAAAATTCCAACCGAGCCAATATATTTGTTTTTGTTCCACTAGGTTCACCAATCCAAGGTATGCATTGAATTGCAGGAGGAGTTTTTGTTGAGACAATCAAAAATTCGTCCGTTCCAATTCCTCTGTTCAACAAAAAAAGACAATTTAAATGTGAATAAATTATAGTGATATACAATAGATAATTGGACGTCCAATTCAACATGCAATTGTGATTATTGGACATTAGGTTTTGAACTCTGATAAATTTGATTGGTCAAAATTAAATAGCATTGACAATTTAAAGTCTAATCAATTGAACCTTGGACATCCAATTTTCAATCAAAATTATTTAATTTGGACGTCCAATGTCCATTGGATCATTTTGACATGACAACACTGAATATATGGAAATTTTTCATATAAATGAATCAAAACTTAGACATAGCTCAAAAGCAAAGAGAAACATACTCACGCCTCCATTCCAGCATCAATCCTAATGGTCATTCTAAATTTTAGCAAAAATGTTTTTATTCCGTTGCCTTCTCCTGCACCAGAGACATAATGATGCGATACACGACCAAATTGATATTTATAACTTTTATCATCGAAGGGAAGAACAGTATAAGTGAATAAGCAATTTTGATTTGTCTATATCGAATTCAGGAATAATTAAAATTTACATATTAATTAATTTGAGCGGTATGTAAGAATGAGAATTTTCATGTTCTAACGGACAACTTACTTGAACAATTATAAGGCTCCCATCGGGCTTCCAAAAAACATCGATATTTTCACCATATTCCTCAATTGATTTGGTGGTTCTAGATACTTGTGATATTAATGCTGTAGGCTTTATATTGCAACATAAAATGGAATAAAAAAGGTATACATTATCATTCACCAATAGAAGCTAGCCAAGCAGAGTTAAAATTTTCTTTCCTCGAATTCGAAGTGTCACCTTATTATTGCCTTACCCTAAAACCCCATAACTGTACGGAATTTTTAGTCAAAGTGACAAACAAGTTTCCAAGTTTGTTGCGCTTTAGTTTCAAGATTGCACTTGAGTGGCCAGCATCAGAGCTTTGATCTGTCGTTTTCGAATCATTAAATTTACTATAGTCTGGCGATCGAACCTCTAAAACTTTCGCTATACCACTTGCCCAGTACATTACCAACTGAAATACAACCGATGCGCGTCTTGAAACTAAAGTTTATTGTTAATTTGTTTATTAAAAATTTGATACTCTTAACACTTCAATTAATTACCAGTAATTAAATTGCACTCGAATCATATGTTAAATATCCAACTTTTGTGACACACAGATTACAATTCCCCTGGACCATTACTGGACTGGACTGTCCAGTCCCAGTGGAACCTTATTAACCAATAAAATTTTGTTATTTCGATTGTGAATTGATAGATTAGACTGGAACTGGACTTAGGGTGTTCTCAAGTAGCACACTCAATTAATTAGATAATGATCGTAATGGTGCTCAACCGTTATGTAAAATTTAA
>CAJVPY010003237.1:0-14456 GCA_910591965.1 Dentiscutata erythropus | reverse complement strand
TAAGTTATAAAATTTATATTTTGTTTATTTAAATAAATATTATAAATTTAGTTTTTTTCGAATTAATTCGAAAATATGTAATAAATAGTATAATTATTGTGTTTTTATATATTTTCTATTATTTATAAATTATTTAATTTATTTCGAATTAATTCGAATTACTCCAAAATATTTCGAATAGTATCTGATAAATTCGATTTGATTAGCCTTTCTTTCTCATTAGTAGCTATATTTTAATTTATAAATATTTTGCCTTTTTGAAATATTTATATCTATTCGCATTGTTTCGAACTAATTTAAAATATTGTACAATATATTACGTAATAATGCGCTATAAGATTCGTAATTTTGTGTAATATATTTCATAATATTATGTTATATATTGCACAATATTTGCAACTTTTTGCACAATATTATGTCTAGACCATAATTATTGCGCAATATTTCGGGGCATAATAACTTATATAAGATTATGTTAATATATTTCACTGATGTACTAATCTTTCTTTTAATTCTATTTCTTTATAGAATAATTGGAATTGGATACTGTACAAAGCAACCCAATAAAAAAATGGTAATAGATAATTCTGACTATATAAATGATATACTTATGCTTGGTTTTTATTTTATTTTTTAATATTACAGATTAATATCTATAAAATATTCTTTAGAACAAGAAAATAAGAAAAACAAATCATGGTGTGTGGTTACAATAGTGATGATAGATATTCTTTTTGTTATGGAAGCTGTGAGCTATATAGACCATTATATACTATTAGTAATACAATTGGATGCTATTTAAACTTTAGAAATAAGATGGTATTTTATACTAAAAATGGCATAAGCCAAGGTAATTAATTGATATATATTTCTTTTTAATTGATTAAATAATTGACTTGATTTTTTCCATAATTTAAGAAACTGCATACTATTTTACCTGATAATTTAAAATATAGTTTGTACTTTTACATTGGACTAAGATTACAAAATACTTTAATAGAATCAAATTTTGGTTATAAGAAGTTTGAATATTTAGGTAAATTTATCTAGCATTCAAATTTATTATTTTTATGTGTATTAAAAATTTTAATAATATTACTTATCTCTTATGAATAGCAATGGCTAACAATGATCTTAGTAAAAAGTTATTATTATAGAAAAAAATGAGATAAATTTTAAAACCTTTGACTAATATGTAGATGAGTTAAACAAACTATTAAAAAAAAAGTAAAGTAATATACTTGAATTAAGCCATCAAAAAAACATATTTTTCCTTATAGGCGAATATGATAAAGCACTTGAAGATTTAACTAAACTGCTAGAAAATGAACCAGATAATATAATAGCATTAAAATATTAAGAAAAAATTTATTATTTTATAGGCAAATATGATAAAGCACTTAAAGATTTAACTAAACTGCTAGAAAATGAATCAGATAATATAATAGCACCAAGATATCAAGGAGAAATTTATTGTATTATAGGCAAATATAATAAATTAATTACTGACTTAGAGAAATTGTTAACAATTAGATCTGATAATGAATGGCCCATAAATTAGTTAATGAGCTGTAAGTATAATGTGAATTTGGAAATTTTTAGATTTTAAATTTGCTAGAAGCAAATAATATACTTGCTATCATTATAGTATAATAGAATTATGACTGTTAATTTTAATACAAATTAACCCAACTACATACTGTGTATTACTGCAATAGCGAGTAAGTTTTGTATCAAAATTTTTTACAGCAATCATGATAGAAATTACAACTCAAATCTTCAAGCTAACTCAACTTTAACTGTATTATCACAATAGCATATAAGTTTTTGCAACAAAATTTTTACAGTAAACAATAATAAAATCATGGTTGTTAATTCCTAAAAAACAAATACAATCATATATTGTGTGTATTCGAAATAGCAAGTTTTTGGTTTTATAGGTAGAAGCTACAACAATTAATTCTAATACAAACTAATTAACCTTAACTATATACTGTGTGTTATCACAATAGCAAATAAGTTTTGCAAAAAAATTTTTTACAGTAAATCATGATAGAAATACCAAGAGTAAATTATAAGTAAAAGATTTCTTATATCTGAAGGATAATAAATATAAAATATACAGTTTAATCAAAGAAACTATAATTTGATAAAAATTAAGCTAATTGCAACTAATATAACTAGTAATGGGAAAATTTATAATAATATGTATATACATGTTATATGAACTAGGTAAATGGAGGCCAATTAAGGTCCAAAAGATTTATCACAGATCAGTCTGACAATAGGTATTTTCGGAAAAACATTTGTTTTTATCAGATTAACCAATCAAACTCCTTAATTTGCGAACACACATATATTCAGGTCACTATGACTCTCCCGTAATATTCTTCAGACAATTAGTATAAATATGCATGATATTACATGATATAATCTTTGGAAATTTATATTTTTTCTTTGAAAAATATGTTCATTTATTTTCTTTCCAGAATTAAATTTTTTAATATGATAGCAAATTGAAAATTGGTGATAATTTTTTTTTTGAAAGGATTTGGCACATTGAAAAAAATGAGATGTTGAAAAAAAATGGGATGTCGAAAAAATAGGATATCAAAAAAAATAGAATGTCAAAAAAAATAGAACATCAAAAAAAATAGGATATCAAAAAAAATAAGACATCAAAAAAAATAGGACACAAAAAAAATAAAATGTCAAAAAAATAGAACATCGAAAAAAATAGAAAAGAGACCTTTTTTTTTTTTTTTTTTTTTTTTTAAATCTTTTTTTTTTTCTTTCTTAGCCAATTTTTTTAGAGTTGTTTTTCTTTCTCATATTTTTTTAACTCACTCTGAATTTTTTTTTTTGGTTTATTTTTTGAACTTTGAGTGATAATATCTTAATAGCAACCAAGTTAAATTCAATAAAGTTTTTTTTATTTGAATTCTATACATTATTAGAATTCAAATAAAAAAAAGTTCATCGAATTTGGTTAGATAGGTGTCGAGATATCTTCGATCAAAGTTTGAAAATAAATTTTAATAGATTTTGATTGATAGATACTAAAAAATTTTTACTACTACTTGGTTAGCCAAACCGAAATTTGTATACTAATAGATAACATGCTAAAAATTCGGGAATTGTCAAGGAATCTTTGAAATTGTGATTTTTTAAGTGAGAATTTTTAAAAAAAATATTGAATTGAAGAGAATTTTACTGATTTTTGTGATGAATGATCAATGGCTAATCACACTAATTTGAAAAGCACTGTAATTACATATATTGAATACTAGTTCGATAGATAGTACAAAGTGCCACTCATCTTATTTGTTTAATCAAATTACTGTTAATATTAAATATTCTTTACAGAATTTATTATTTATTGCAATATGCATGATATGTAATTAAATTTTAATAAATTTCATCGATATTATTTATTAATATAATTACAGTAAGATTGTCAATTTTTACTATAATTTGAAGTAAAAATTTCTATTATAGAACTTGCTATTCAATTATCACAGTATGTAGTTACAGTTGAGTTTATTGGATTAGAATTATTATTACAGTTAATCACATGTTTTCTTGAAACACAATCCTTAAGGTAAATAGAATTAAATTGCATACTCACTTTGGTAATTTATTGAATGATTGAATGTTTATCATTAATCAATATCTTGTAATACAATTGCTAGAGCGAATTGAATTAAACTTCATACTCACACTGGTAATTTATTTGAACATTTAAATGATTATGACTAATCACACATTTTCTTGAAGCACAATTGTTAAAATGAATTGAATTAAACTTCATACTCACCTGGTAATTTATTAAACGATTGAATGATTATGATTACTTAATGTCTTGAAACACAATCATTAAAGTGAATGGAATTAAATTTCATACTTGCTCTGGTAATTTATTTAAACAATGTTCTCTTGAAACACAATTGTTAAAATGAATCGAATTAAATTTTGTACCCACTCTAGTAATTTATTCAAATGGTTGAATAATTATGGTTAATCAATGTCTTGAAACACAATCATTAAAGCGAATCGAATTTAACTTCATACCCACCCTAGAAATTTATTTGAACAATTAAATGATTACAATTAATTGCATGTTTTCTTGAAACACAATCTGTTAAGATGAATTGAATTAAACTTTTTCTCACTTTGATAATTTATTGAATGATTGAATAGTTACAGTTAATTACACATTCTTTTGAAACATAGTCATTAAGGCAAATCGAATTAAACTTTATACCCACTTTGGTAATTTATTAAATGATTGAATATTATAGTTAATCAATGTTTTAAAACATAATCATTAAAGTGAATCAATTTAAACTTAATTCTCACCTTGTAATTTATTTAAATGATTGAATGATTATAGTTAATCACATGTTCTCTTGAAACACAAACATTAAAGTAAATCAAATTAATCTTTGTACTCATCTTGGTAATTTATTTGAACAATTGAATAATTACAGTTAATCACACATTCTCTTGAAATGCAATCATTAAAGTGAATCGAATTAAACTTCGTATTTACCTTGGTAATTTATTGAATGATTAAATGATTTTGGTTAATTAATATCATAAAACACAATCATTAAAGTGAATTTAATTAAGCTTCATACTCACTCTAGCAATTTATTTGAACTATTAAATAATTACAGTTATTCACACATTCTCTTGAAACATAATTGTTAAAGTGAGTCGAATTAAATTTTATTCTCACCCTGGTAATTTATTTAAATGATTAATTAAGCAATGTTTTGAAACACAATCGTTAAAGTAAATTGATTAAACTTTATACTCACACTTGTAATTTATTTGAATGATTGAATAATATGATTAATTAATATCTTTAAATACAATTGTTAAAGCGAATTAAACTAAACTTTGTTCTTACTCTGGTAATTTATTTGAACGATTGAATAATTGCAGTTTAATATATTTCTTGAAACACAATTATTAAAGTAAATCGAATTAAATTTCATACTCACCCTAGTACTTTAAATGATTACAGTTAATCAATATTTTAAAACACATAAAGCAAACTGAATTAAACTTATACTCATGCTCACTCTAGTAATTTATTTAAATAATACAATTATTAAAGCAAATCAAACTAAACTTTGTATTCACCCTAGTAATTTTTTTGAATGATTAAATAATTATAGTTAATCAATGTCTTAAACATATTTGTTAAAGTGAATCAAATTAAACGTATACTCACCCTAGTAATTTATTTGAATAATTAAATGATTATGATTAATCACACATTTTCTTAAAGCACAATCATTTAAGTGAATCAAATTAAACTTTATACTCACTTCTGTAATTTGTTGAATGATTGAATGATTACAGTTAATCAATATTATGAAACACAGTAATTAAAGCGAATTTAATTAAGCTTTATACTTACTCTAGCAATTTATTTGAATTATTAAATATTTATAATTAATCACACATTCTCTTGAAAATCACACTATATCAATCGATTATATATATATATATATTTTGCAGTTGTCACATAGTATGCGTTCTGAAATCACAGCATATCGGGAGTGCATGAATTGTTTAGACTACAAATTGTATATTTTTTTCATGTACTCACGTTGCACACATGATCATCGCTATTAAATTTAGGCATGTTATCTTGTACCCGATCATTACTTTTTCTCTCTATTCCTAATTACATAAATCTGTGTTTCTTTTTTTTCCGCATTTGCTTTTTAATTTTGGTAGCTTTTTTTTTTATTAGTTTCGCGATTCTCTTTTTTTTTTTTACAAGCACTTTACTTCGAGAGAGTATTTCTTTTTTTTTTTGTCTTTGCTTTTTTTTACTTTTACCTCTTTCTTTCCCGAATTCAATCCGTTAACGTTTTTTTTTTCTGACCCAAACCGATTCTTCTATTGCTTAATTCACAGCTACACTAACAAAGGCCTTGCCGACACAACCACGATTTCATACTCAACCTATGCTTACAAATAGATTGAATGCAAATAAATTGCTACCTTTAAGCCTACAACTAACTAACGAATTAGATCTAAAAAGAACTAAAATAAGAAGCGTCCTATAGCAAAATAAGTGAAAAGTTTCTAAAAAGTAAGTGAAGGGAGCAAACTTTAACTAAAAAAAACAAAACAGGTAATAAAATTTTTTTTTTTATTGTCTTCTCGAATTTATGTCAGGGAGAAAAAAAAATAAGTTGAACAATAAGAAAAAGCAAACATTTTTTTTTTTTTTTTTTTCTATTTCCAATTTTCTTATTACTTACTTTTATTTTTTCTTTTTACCAAGAAGTAAACTCGGGAAAGTATTTTTTTTTTTGTTGAAAGCTATTTCAGATTAATTCGATTTGATCTAATCGATGTTTTTATGCTTATTAAGCATATATAACGAATCACTTACGGATTTAACTACATCATTAGAAATTAAACCAAATGATGCGTATTATTAGGAGTTCGTGGGGAACCTTATCGTGTGATGAACAGGTAATAAAAGCTATTTTCGGATTTAATTAATTAATTCGATTTGATCTAACCGATGTTTTTGTGCTTATTAAGCGAATATGACGAATCACTTACGGATTTAACTAAATCATTGGAAATTGAACCAAATGATGCGTATAATTAGGAGTTCGTGGAGAACCTAATCGCGTGATGAAAAGGTAATAAAAGCTATTTTCGGATTTAATTCATTAATTCGATTTGATCTAACTGATGTTTTTGTGCTTATTACGCGAATATGCCAAATCGCTTACGGGTTTAACTAAATCATTGGAAATTGCACCAACTGATGCGTATCATTAGGAGTTCATAGAGAACCTTTTTGCGTGATGAACAGGTAATAAAGCTATTTTCGAATTAATTTGATTTGATCTAATCGATGTTTTTATGCTTATTAAGCAGATATGAAGAATTACTTATGAATTTAAATAAATCATTTGAAATTGAACTGAATGATGTGTCGAATTAGAAGCTCGTGGAGATCCTTATTGCATGATGACCAGGTATTAAAGGCTATTTTTGAATTGAAATTAATTAATTTGATTTGATCTAATCGATGTTTTTGTCTTATTAAGCAGATATATGAATCATTTACTGATTTAACTAATTCATAAAAATTGAACCAAATTATGCGTGGGCTTAGGAGAACTTATCGTGTGATTAACAGGTAATAAAAGTTATTTTCGGCTTTTAATTAATTAATTCGATTTGATCTAATAGATGCTTTTGTCTTATTAAGCAGATATGAAGAATCACTTACGATTTAAATAAATCATTAGAAATTGATCTAAATAAAGCATGGAATTAGGAGTTCATATCGCATGATAAACAGGTATTAAGAGTATTTTCGTATTTAAATTAATTAATTTGCTCTAAACGATGTATTTTTATTAAGAATCACTTACGGATTTAAATAAATCATTGGAAATTGATCCGAATGATACGTGGATTTATGATTTCGTGAAGAAACTTATCGCGTAATGAAAAGATATGATGAGCTATTTCGTATTTAAATTAATTATTTTGATCTAATCGATGTATTTTTATTAAGCAGATATGAAGAATCATTTACAGATTTAAATAAATCATTGGAAATTAATCTGAATGATGCGTGGATTTATGATTTTGTGGAGAAACTTATCACGTGATGAAAAGGTATGATGAGCTATTTCGTATTTAAATTAATTAATTGATCTAATCAATGTATTTTTATTAAGCAGATATAAAGAATTAATTACGGATTTAAATAAATCATTGAAAATTGATCTGAATGATGTGTGCATTTATGATTTCGTGGAGAAACTTATCATGTGATAAAAAGGTATGTTGAGCTATTTCGTATTTAAATTAATTAATTTGATCTAATCAATGTATTTTTATTAAGCAGATATGAAGAATCACTTACAGATTTAAATAAATTTATCCGAATGATGCGTGGAATTAGGAGTTCGTATCGCATGCTAAACTGGTATTAAGAGTATTTTTCTATTTAAATTAATTATTTAAATTTGTTCTAAACAATGTATTTATTAAGCAGATATGAAGAATCACTTACAAATTTAAATAAATCATTTGAAATTGAACTGAATGATGTGTGGACTTAGGAGTTCGCTAAGAACCTTATTGCATGATGAACAGTTATTATGAGTATTTTCTAAATGCTGTATTTATTAAGCAGATATGAAGAATCACTTATAGATTTAAATAAATCATTAGAAATTGAAGTGAATAATATATGGACTTAGGAGTTTATGGAGAACCTTATCGCATAATGAACAGGTATTATGAGTATTTTCTAAACGATGTATTTATTAAGCAGATATAAAAAATCACTTATGGATTTAGATAAATCATTGGAAATTGAACTGAATGCTGTGTATAATTAGGTGTTCACGGAGAACCTTATTGCATGATGAACAAGTATTAAGATTATTTTTTATTTAAATTAATTATTAAGAGTTAGGGTCCCATAGCCTAGTGGTCTAGGCGTCTAACCCTCCACAGACAAGGTCAACGGTTCAATTATAGCTGGTGGTAATTAATTTAATTAGTTATCTCTGTAACCTATGGGAGCTTTTAAATGCGAAACCCTGTGACGATAAGACCATATAAAGTACTTATTTAGCTTATAAAGAATTCTTGGAAAGAGTCCTGAGCCATAGAGAAGACTGGGCACTATGTGTGACATGGCGTCATGGAAAGTAATACCGCATAAGGTTGTGCATGTAAATCCTCGATTGGCTAGATAGCACCAACAACTCTAAGGCAGTTTTGGGAATCTTGATTGGGAGGACGGCTAAATGTAGTATATCTGGAAGTGGTGAATACAGCAAGGAGCTGTGGTAAGAGGATGGCTTTACCAAATAAAGAAACATCTCTGGCATACAGAATTGGACAATAGAAAATCTTATAATATAGTACGTAATTGAGGACTAATTAGAAAGGTTGAAATTGAGATACAGATTGTATTATGGCCGCATCCCAAAAGGTGGCGTGAGATACGAACACAATGGTGGCAGTTAATATGTACTAATTGGGAAGAAAATTACGAAAAATAAATAGTTGCATGGGTGGGACATGTAATGGTAGGTTGCTCCAACCGATCCTAGCTTGAAGTTGGCTTGAAATAGTTAATGGAAAAGTAATATAGGAAAATAAGGAGTATAATGCCACATTGGGTAACTAGTAATAGTAGCACAAATGTAATTAGAAACTGTATATATGTTAGAAGAAAGCCTTTAAAAATAAAAATAAAATAAAGTTTCTATGTTGGCAATATAAAAAAAAAAAAAAAAAAAAAACTTGCTGAAATTCAAGTTATATAGCATGAAAAAATTTATTAATTCTTAAACTAGCAATCAAATAGTTAAATGGTACAATAGGCCTTCTTAATGAATCAGATACAAAAAAAAATGCATAGGAGTTAAGTAATCATATATTAAATAACTATGAATAGGAATTATTAAATAAGTTAGTTAGTATACTAGAATTTTTTGATCAACTAATAACATATCTAAGTGGAATACAATATATAACACTATCAGTAATAAATCCTAGTATTGAATCTTTGAAATATTAATATAAATTAAACCAAATATAGAATAATCAGAATGAATTAAAAAGTGATAATAGTTAGTATATTTTAATACAATAAATAAAATATATATATTATTAATATTTAGAACAAAATATTTAGAATCTAATTCATCCTGTAATAAGAATAAAGAAAGCAGTAAAAATAAGTCTGATAATGAATATTTTACCAGTTTATATAAGTACAATACTTGAAGTAAAAAACATAAACCAGTACCAATGCATTCTATTAATACAATAGTTGCAAAGTTACATAGCATTATTTACAATTCTCTCTGACATTACTGATTAGATATAGACAAAGTAGAACTTATAGCAACTGTGTTGGATTCAAGATTAAAGAGTATGGATTCATAGCCAAAAGAAATTCAAGAACAAACTATCATTGAATTACATAATGAATTTCAAAATTTTATTATCATCAATGTAGAGTCTACTTTATCTAATTCAATTTAGCAAACTTTCTTAGCACTAAATTATATGAAATATATTTTTAATGCTAATTAACCTTAAACAAAACATGAAGCAGAAATTGATAACTATTTGAATTTCCAAATTACACTACCTGAATCTTAAAATACAAATGTTTATCTTTGGTAGCATTTAAACCAAAAGAAATTTAAAATATTAAGCTTAGTAAAAAGTTTTTATATAATTTTTTTGTATAAAAATTGTTAATCAATATAACAATTTTAATACAATTATGAGCATTTGTACAGTTTTTGTTACAGTATTTGTAAATAATTTGTAATAAATGAAATTACAACTATTTATTAAGTAAAAAATGCTTAGTTAATACTTTTGCTATAAACTATATTAACTCTATTACCTGGAAGTTTTTTTATATAAAATTACAATAATATGTATTATATTTACAATATATAAATTATTTTTTAAATATATACTATATAAAAATCCATTTATATATTATGATATAAATTTAAATTATTTAACAAAATATATACAAAAATTAGATATTTTAATTTTTTAAAAAAATAAAAATTTATTTATTTATACAGATTTTAAACAAATTTAAGCAAACAACTACAAAAACCAAATAAAAATAATATAATTAGTATACAAATACTTTTTACTGAGTAAGTAAAATTGCACAAAAGTACTTTTTAATTCTAGTAACATCAGTTCCTTCTGAAAGGTTATTTTCTGTTGCCAGAAATCAAGTCACCTCTCAAAGAACTAAACTTGTACC
Organism: Dentiscutata erythropus; assembly: GCA_910591965.1. Lineage (NCBI taxonomy): Eukaryota > Fungi > Glomeromycota > Glomeromycetes > Diversisporales > Gigasporaceae > Dentiscutata > Dentiscutata erythropus. Next base: position 3,634 of record CAJVPY010003237.1, on the reverse strand, counting down.
AGATTTTGTAAACTAATTATTTTTTGTCAAGCAGAATAGTTTGTATTGTGATATGTGGTTTTAACAAAATTAAAATATTTCAATACACAGTCTTAGATATTAAGATATACTGTAATCTGCTTAAGTAAAATAGTATAATAATTTACTAAAGCTTGAATTCACTTTACTTTCTAATAACCTGTAATACAAAATTATTATCAATTAATAAAACTTATTAGATTGTAGAAATTATTTAAAATCTACTAATATAACTATATGTTTAACTCATAGTATTTATTTAATTAGTAGTTAACACAAAAGATTAGCTATTTAAAATAAAATAAAATTTATTTTAAATATTATTTTATACTTTGTAACTCTTATTTATAACAGATAACTTCTTATCCTAATATTATAAAATGATGCCTGGTCATGCTGATATACCCTCAATGAAATTTGATTGGCTGTGATAAATTAGCCAACTTTATAGGATTATGATTGTTGCTAAACTGTAATTATTGCGACATTTGATCATTTGCATGATTAATGTCGTAATAGGATCGTAATCGATCTGGAATTAATAATCAATTGAAGAAATAGCCAGTTATATTTTTAATTGTTGTCTATGATTTTTAAGAGTCGACTTTTGTTCATTATATGCATTTTGTAGATATTAGATTAGATAATGTTAGTTGAATATCAAGTACTGTATAGTTGAAATAGTAAGGTTTGAAGCAGAAATTTTTACAGTAACTCACGATAAAAACCATTTTAATTCTAGTGCAAATTAACTTAACCTTAACCAACCACATATTGTGATTATTAGAATAGTAAACAAGTTTTGTATATGTTTTTTTGCAGTAACTCATGAAATAATTCTAATGCAAACTAACTCAACCTTAATCGCATATTGTAATTATTAGGCCACACAAAGCTAATTTTTTGTTTTGCATTACATGGATTTCAAAATCAATGGTCGGTCAGTCAGATTTTTTTATTTTTTATTTTTTTTAATCTACAGTAATTAATAGACTCATGTTTATATTTAAGATCACGTATAGTTAATTTTTCGCTTTGCTTAACATGGAATTAGAAAAATTGTGTTGGCAATCAAATTTTTTTTTTATCAGTTCTATCGGACAATTCTGGAAAACAAGGGCTTTACTGGGTGATACCAGATTAATTTATGAGAAAAATTAAATGCAAAAATAGAACAATTGGGATCTAAAAAAAAAAAATTAAAAAATTAAATAAAATAGGTTAGCGGGTAATGCAAAACAAAAAATTAACTTTGTGTACCTTAGAATAGCGAGTAAGTTTTATATGAGAGTATTTTTACAATAATTCATATAAATAATTCACAATAATTTCAATGCGAACTCAACCTTAGGTTTGTAACAGAATTTTTTATAGTAATTCACGATGGAAATTACGATAATTAAAATACAAACTATCTTTTTATCATTACTAGTATAAAAAGCAGGGGCACCAGTGGTGCCCCCGTTTTAATCTTGTATAAAATAAAATAACAGATAAGCAAAACTTTATATACCATATTTGTATTATATAACAGTCTATTAGCTAATCAATTTACTGATTATATACCTGGCATGGGCTATAATAGTGTATAATGGCTATCTTTCTTTTTTTTCGCTTTTTTCATCTTTGTTCATTTATATTAGATTATTTTAAAATTTGTTGAAAAGTTTTTTTTCCCACCATAAAGTGTTTTTTTCTAAAATGTTTATATCTTTCATAAACATGGCTTTATTTTTTTCACTTTTATGTATAAATAAAAGTTTAATTATGTTGTTGGGCTTAGAAGAAAGAAGTCTGAAAGAAGAGAGAGGTGGTCATGATGGGCAGTAGATACAATCTGTTAAAATCCAGGTCATATTCAATTGCAGGAGGAGTCTAGAAAGAGGAAAATCCTACTATAGCAGGTTGAATATAAGTACCAAGTTGGTAACTGGGTTAGTTATAACTTATAATTTAGATAACAATTTGGGCTATAGTGCTTGTTATTTAGAGATAGTTCTTATATACTATCTGCTAACAAGTTAAGAGTTTATTACTTATCTTCTGAAATGCCTAATTGTAAAATTTTACATATTCCAGATAAGTTATACAAGCTTAATAAAGTTAAGGTATGACTGCTGAATTTATAAAAAAAAATAAAAAATTTACTGATTATATTTTATCTGGATAATTACCTGAGTAGGCAAATAATTACCCAATGGGTAATCCAGATTGGGTTTTTAAAATAGATCCAATCTCTAATTTCAATTCATCTAAAAAGTCATGTTATATCTTTGTTTTATTTTCTTAAATTGGTGTAGTATTTGATCTAGAAAAGGTAGAAGACACAAATTGCGATCCTTCTATAACTTGTATTTGCATTGACAAATGCATATTATTTGCTAGCTGCAGAACTTTGGAGTTCTCATATAACCATGAGCAAAGCTAATAAATAGTTATTTCATTAAAGAGTAAAGGAACAACTTTATTGGCCATGTTAAAGTAATGAATTGAATTAATCATTGCATCATGAGTATTATTTTTTATAATATTTATTAAATTATTTTTTAACCTTAAAGATAATATTGGTTTAGATTTTAAAGTGTTATTTAAAGAAACATAGTCAAATTAACTATTCACTTTTAAATCTAGAACTGTTTTTGAGGTTCTGTTTAAAAAATCAATTTTATTTTTTAATTCTAGAGCTATTGTTAATCTATATAGAGTAAGACTATTTTTTCTTGAATTAGGCATTAATATCAGTCTTGAAGATATTATTCTAATTGAAAAAATAATATCATTGTGATTTTGATTATTCAATTGCTTCTTATTGATATATTTCAATTATTGGATTCTGTTTCCACTATAGTCTAAAATCTTGAGCTACTGACTCATCATTATTAAGAGTATCATTGTCATTATCATCATTAAGAAAGTTATCATCATTAGAGATATTGTTATCCATAATATTATTATCATTATTAGAAGCAGCATCTTTTAAGAGTTCAGTGATTATTTGTGATAATTAAGATATAACTTTTTTTTGATTTTTATATCTCCTTTTATTTTTACTTTATATATTATTGTCACAATTACTGTATTTAAGGGCAAAGATGTAATTGTTTCTTCTTGCTATTTCTTTTTGTGAACTTTTTTACTTTGTGAAGTAATGGTATCATTCAAAGAATTATTAGAATCAACTACTTATTTTTCTTATAACTTTTTTTTTTTGAAATATTAATATTTATTTTTAATAAAATAAAAGGAATAACTAATCAGTAAAATAAAATAATAATAATAATAAAGATAACAAATTGACTATTAAATTTATATAATGATTAATTGATTGATTGATTAATTAATTAACAATCAATTTACAAAAAAATATGTTATTTTGAAAAACTTATTTAAACCCACTTTTTTAAAATACTAGTATAATTTGAATTTTATATTAATCTGTACATACTGAGTGTATATATCCTACCTTTAAAGATGTATAAAATTATTAATACTTTGGATGTTCTATAAAATAGGTGGGCAGACTTTGCAATCTCAGCAATTCTGCTAAATATTTATTAATGATTACTAATTAGTAGCAGAGTTTATTTTTTATATTGCCCACCTATTCTATAGAATA
>CAJVPY010003236.1:0-14457 GCA_910591965.1 Dentiscutata erythropus | reverse complement strand
TGTAAAAAGTTTTCATTAAGTTTAATAAAGATAAGAGCATGGTCTCACCTTTAACATTAAAAAAAAAATAAAATAAATAAAACTGCTACAAGAATTGCTATTTGAATTGCCATTAGACTTGTTATTAAAGTTGTTATTGGAATTGCTGCTAGTGTACTATGTAGATAAATTACATTTATATAAGTCAGTATTAAATTTAATTGATAATCCATTTGTTACCTAGAGGGGATCTGCAAAATTTTATAAATAAAATTTACTATTGGCCCAAATGTGATATGCATGCATCTAAACTTTTTTTTATACTAAGTTAATCACTTTTCTAACTTAAGAGACTTTTGTAAAGCTGTCAAGACACATTCTAAAGTAGTGACTTGAATCGGTTGAGCTATAATCGGTTAACCGACTCGAACAGAATAAATTTCAGGTAACCGGTTGAGGAAATTCTTAATCGGTTGACCCGATACAACCGGTCGGCAAGATTAATATGGTATGAGAAAATGTTAAAATGACGTAGGATCTGAAAAGTTCTGACAAAAATTAGAATAAAGCTTCTAGAATTTCCACAGGTACATAGTATTAATATATATATTTAATCTTAACCAGTTGGTAATCGGTTGAATGAGATAATTTGGTTCGGTTAACCGATTAAGAAAATTTCTCTCGGTTCAAATCACTATTCTAAAGGTGGTTAGAGCATCAAAATCGGCTTGGTGGATGCCAAAATATCTTTTAAAAACGTTTTTATTACTATATAAACTTCTTTACAAATAATAATATTGTTTGCAAAGAAGTTTACATAGTAAAAAAAACATTTTTTAAAGATATCTTGGCACCCACCAAGCCGATTTTGATGCTCTAACCACCATTAGAACCGCAAAGATGAGCTTTACAACTTTCAATTAATTGACAAGATTAATTATCTTAGTACAAAAAAAAGTTTACCTTGTGCAATCGCAGCATTTGCACTATAGTAAATTTATATAGTAATCTGAGTCACATTTTACTAAGATCATGCACCTGTTGAGTTACGGATTATCAATTAAGATTTTGTTATCATAATTTTATATATTGAAATTTTGTATATTAAGATTCTGATATCGGATTTGTTAACCAAAATTCATTTCAATCAAATTTGTAAATTTTGATCTATTATTGATAACTCATAATATAGTAATTTAATCTTGATAATTTTGATACTATTCAAATCCTCTTACTGTGAGAATTCGAATAGTATCAAAATTATCAAGATTGAATTACTATATCATGAGTTATTAATGATAGATCAAAATTTATGAATTTGATTAAAACACGAATTTGGTCAACAAATCCGATATACAACTCATTTTTTCATACTTCTCAATTAGGTTATATAAATACCAAAATTCTTTCTAATACAATATTTTGATACAACTCAAATTATAAATTGCTCTGATTTGATAATCAGTACCTAATTACTATAATACAAGCTATTATTCAAAAACACTATTTATGGGATTTGAACTTTAAACCTGCCACTTGGTAAGATAATAACTAGACCACTTCACTAAACCGCTGTATTCTATTATTAATTTTTAATTATTATTTAAATTAAAAAATTCTGCCAAAATAATGAAAGAAATAGAAATTTTGAAAAAATAAAAATTTTGAAAAGATGAAAATTTTGAAAAATAAAAATTTTAAAAAGATAGAAATTTTGAAGAAATAAGAGTTTTAAAAATAGAATTTTAAAAAGATAGAAATTTTAGAAAAATAGAGATTTTGAAGAAATAGAAATTTTGAAAATATAGAAATTTCAGGAAAATGAAATTTTAAAGAAATAAAAATTTTAAGAAGATGAAACTTTGAATAATAGAAATTTCAAAAAAATAAAAAGTTTAAAAAAATAGAAATTTCAAAAAGATGAAATTTTAGAGGTGAGAGTTTTTGAAAAATAAAAATATCAGTAAGATAGATTGTCAAAAAGGTGAATATTTTGAAGTAGATATGTTGGGGAAGTGAATATGTCAGGAAAATGGTTTCAAAAAAATAGAAAATGGGTTTGGGAAAATATATGATGTTGAGGAAATGGTTTCAAGAAAATAGATGTCAGGAAGTTGGTTTTAGTGAAATATTTTTAGTGAAAAAGTTGTTTGGGAAAAGTTTTCAGAAAAATGACCTGTAACCCAATTTTCTTTAACATTAGATACCATACAAGTGAGGCCTATGCTAATTAATTGACTTGCATGTTATTTCGGATATACCCATGTGTGCAATTTCGAAATAAGAGTAGATTTTTCTAAATTCAATACAGTCAACCTTCTATAACTGCACGCTTTTGGGTAAAAATACTTTTATACATAATCTACATATAACGATAATATTAAATAATTACATTGGATCTATCAAATTATGTGCACTTATCATTATAGGGAAAGTGCACATATGGAGTTGACTGTATATCATTTATCGCAACAATAAATTATGTGCTACATTATGTTCGTTAATTCGGGATGCCCATAAGCGCTAATGTCGAGAACATAAAAGTTATTTTTGAAGGATTCGATTTTCAAAATAACGCCCACGAGCGTTATTTCGCGCTTATACGGTAATATATTGAATGAAATCCGTTCATGGATCCAAGCTGAAATTCTCCGATGCAATCCTTAATATTCTCATTTTTGCTTGTTGTCTTACCATTTTAATCATCGTCAAATATTATATATATATTTTATATCATTAAAAATTTATTGTAATACTCACTGACCGAATAGAATGGTAATCTGAAGGGTATTAGTAGTAAATAAGTGTTTGTAAACATGAATCTCTTTTTTTTAATCCACCGATTAATAGATCATTATACTTGCCCAAAATTGCGGCATACAACACTTATACGTACGGCATGCGGCACTTCTACTTATACGGCAAATATACCGTATCGCCATGATAAGGTAGCCACCTCCAAAATTCCACCTCTAATACACTGGTGATCGATTCGAGCCGCATGGGCGATATTTTGAAAAAAGCAAATTTCCCTGGCGCAAGTCTAAAGCGGAGTATAGTCACATGATATGGTGCCAATCAAATTATAGAAATTTGAAACTGAACCTCACCTTGGGTATTAATTAAAAATGTTGGGAGGGCAATTTTGCTTATACAAAAACACCTTGAACCCTAACCTAACTATAGATTAAGATGGCCCTAACTCTAAATTTAATTCAATGAGAATCCACTCTGCTTTAGACATTCCCCGCCACTCCGTTCAAATTAAATAGTAATTCGATGACGTATATTAGGGTTAGAGGGACGTTAAAGGTAGTGGACGGAGTGGCAATAAGTTGATTTCTTTAAATTATCACCAAGAACAATTATTTTGATTTTACGAAACCAACTTGTAATAAATAATTTATTGTTATTATTATTATCGTCATTTTTTTTAAAAAATTTAATCATTTTTTTTTCTTTTTAATTACAAGTGTCATGCAAGACATTTAAAAAAATGAATATCGTATTTGCTAGAAACAATGCATCACCTAAATCAAGTCAACTCATGAAAAGTCGAAAAAGTGTGCTTATTTCGATTACAACTCAATTGTCACCGCTCATTAACTTCCAAAATTGTCAACTCAACCCTTTCCAAGATCCTTCGACTTGCACTTCTGACCAATTTATACATCCCATATACAGCTTTAAGAATTCCTACAGCAACAATAATTGTGAAAAAAACAGCAGTGATTCCATCCACACCACGTCTACCAGCAGTTGCACCACCTGTTGGACCAAATCTGAAAGGACCAAACCACATTAATGAGAACAATAATTGTACAAACCCTACAAATCCTACAAACATGAATCCTAATAATATGTGAACGTAGTCAATTCTGAATATTTTTGAGAATTCCATAGGTTCACGAAATAATGGGGCATATCTGAATTCATCAGCAATGTAATCCTCGCCAAAATCGGCAACAGGGTAAAGGTAAAGAAGAAATTTTGCAAGAAAACCACCAATAAATACACAAAAAGCGAACAATGTTAAAGTGACAAACGTAAGAATAACTAATTATAATGAAATCGTTCAATAATTAGTCAGTAAATTAATTTTTTTTAAAAAAAAAGAAATTAGATAATACAAAAATAAAAAACTTACATTCATTAGTAGCGAATTTTGCAATTGTTGTTCTTCGAAAAGCATATTTATATTTACATTCGTCACATTGAAAAAAACTCGACTTCTTCTGACTTCGTAGCCGCCAATGATTTAAACATTCCACGTGGACGTACTATGAGAATTCAAACAGCTTGTTAACAAATATAAAAGAGACAATAATAGAGGCGTCACCGAAAATAATGAAACTGACCCTCATAGTCCCTTTACATAAACATGGAGAAATAAGACGACCGAGACTTTCTTCTTCTTCAGGACCGGCAAAGCATATACGACACATTTTATCCTCCATAGGGGCAGCGTCAGGGAATATTTTTTCTACATTAGGAGCTAGCTGTGAATAGCCGCAGTCTAATTCTATAGAATCGGTTATGAACGATTCAGAATAGTATGTGAAAGATCGTAAATTGAAAATGATCATAACAGATAAGTTATTTTTGAACGTCGTAATTCATAAAGCTAGATTCACCGTGCTCACTTCCTTCATTTGAACATGCCTCTTGTACGCTACGACGAAGATATGGGATTGACTCCAAATTTTCACTCATTGATAAAAATTTCCAACAAAAAATACAAGACTAATTTATGTATTTGAAAAAAGTGTAGGTGTGGGCCTTCGTTCCACCAATGCATTCACTTCATTAACGTATATAAATAAGAATGCGGTAACACGTGATAATGACATTACACGAGAATCTTCATGATACTTAGGATATTCCGACTGATCGAAGGTTTATCTCATTTACTTTCGTCAAGAAATTTTATACGTATGTATAAATTGTAGTGTAACGTATCCGCCAAAAAAATTTAAAATTCTCAAGAAAAAAAATCGATTAACTATATCACGTGTACATTCATTTACTACAAGTAATTCCACGAAGATAAATATAGATATTTTATTATACAAGATCAATCAATTTTTACATTGATAAAGTTTGAACTTTGATTTTTCGAATCAATGAAATCTTTAATGTATGCGTAGGCAAGGTAGATCTTACGACAAGGAAATGTTTGTTTGTAAGGAGGGTGTCACGTGAATATTGGGCTTTTGGTTGATGAATACACAAAAAAGTCCAGCTTCTTTGTTATCGTTATAGCGTTCTGATTGGCATCCCAAATATTTGAATCATATCCCCAATTCGAATGATATGTTCATATCGAAGCAGTTCCAGACAGTGATCAATGACATTTACGGGTTGACGTTGACGAATGTTTCTTGCTCTTCGCGTATTCAGTGCTGGTTGGATGGTTGAAGATATTACTTGGCCCATTATCATTTCAATTGTAAGTTCTGAAATAATACTAAATTAGAAATGTATCATATATATGTACTGAGTGTGCACGATAATGAAACTTTAGTACTCACTTAAATACCAGGAGATATAGATGAAGACTAGAAAAATAATCGTCATTTGAATGAGTGGACGAAGGCAGTAAATTATATGTAAGAGATCCAAGTCTAGGCATCAAAGAAGAGATTGGTTAGCAAAAGGTGGAAAGAATCATTGAATAATAAACAAAATACCTTTTGGAACAGCGACGATCATGGTGAACAAACGCTATTTTCTTCCTCGAAAAATGAGATATTAAAGGAACGAAATGGAATACAATGTACATATATATAAATTTTCTTTAAAAAACACAAACTTTTAAAAAGGTTATTAATTAACATATTTTGATGCACCGCAGCCACATTAGAACTATTTGTACCAATTACTGAATACGGAAATCAAGGTTCTTTCTTGTCGATTTTTAGCATTGTGCGATGATGGATATCCTTATTAAAAGTATTGTTCGCATAAATGACTAGTCTTTATATTATCGTTCTTAACATTTGATTGGTTATATTTGTGGTTGTGATTATATAAATGGTTGTCAAACAGTTCAAAATAAGTTTTCTTTGCTTTCACAATTAAATCAACAAAACATTTTCAAGCATATTGCTTGCCGGGCTCAATCTATCTGATTTGATAAAGATTTTGTCCGGCACAAAATATAATTAAAGCCCTATGACAGGCAGGCCTGCCGAAAATTTAATTTAAATTAATTTTTGCTATACGTCATACAATTAAAATCAATTAAAATTATCGTAAAATTAATTGAAACCCAATTAATGACGAAATAATTGCAATTAATTGCAATTAAATTCAATTTTCTTTCACTGGTGTAATCTGATCTTTTAAACAGCGAAAATCAGAAATCAAAAATCATATCGTAGTGGTGAATATACACTAATTACGTAAAATTGCAATTAATTGACTAATTGTGACTGCGCCACCAATTAATTAATTGAGCTTAAAAAATTGCTCATACAATCAATTATTCGGTAGGCCTGCTTGAGAGCGACCTTTACATAAACATATAAAGTATAAATTAATTAAAGTTTATTAGCGAACTTGAATTATAATAAGTTTGATATTTACATTAAAAGTCGACCTAAGTTATAATCAACAAAATCTATAGTTGACAAGAAATAAGTACGTCACAAGTAAAATATAAATTTTACGTTGGTCACCTTTAATTATTTAAAAATTGTGAAAATATCTTCCGTACAATCATTATAAAAATTTTGATGATGTTTTATTAAAAATATTTCGATATTATTAAATAACAAAAACTATCTAATTAGTCGGTGTGAGGTATTCTAAGTAAAAATTAATAGGTGTTATTAAATTGCAAAAATATATGTAAACGCCGAAATAGTTGTATATATATATATATCACCTGATACTATCTGATATTATTCGAAAAAATTAGTGTACCTGTAATATCCGAACATGTTTACACTAAGCATTTTGATATTTTCTGAAAATATATATAAAATGTCTTGTGTGGTAATTGAACATGGGGTTCAACAATATAGCCGTATGTCGCCACTGCAAGTCGTGATCCAGTTAACTAACTAAACTATGATCGGATATTATCAATTTGTGTTTATATTACCCCTTAAGAGTGTTACCAGATTACTGTTACACAAAATCGTAGCAGTGTGCAAAAGTATCGTTTTTGATAGGCCCCAAAAGTTCTTGGTGTTTATAGAATAGACTAATAGAAGCTGTACCAATTTTTTAAACTTTTTAAGCGAAGCTATCTCCACAACCACTGGACCAAATTGATAAATTTTTTTATTTGAATTCTATGAATCCATATAATTTTTTTAAAAAAAAACTTCATAAAATTTGGTTTGGTGGTAGGGGAGATATCGTTGCTCAAAGTTGAAGAAAAAAACATCTGTCTAAATTAAAGCTACGCCAATTTATTTAAAAAAACTTTGAGCGAAGCTATCTCTATAACCACTGGACCAAATTTGATAATTTTTTTTTTATTTGAATTCTATGAATCCATAGAATTTAAATAAAAAAAAAATTCATCGAATTTGGTCTGGTGGTAGTGAAGATATCTTCGCTCAAAGTTGAAGAAAAATCAAAACACCTATCTAAATTATTAACCATAGCTGCCGCAACAAATTTGGAACTGCAGATCTTCTATTTTGATTGGCTAACGGCCGAGGATCTTCGAAATTTTGGCCCACATTACAAAATTGTTTACTAATTTCCAGCTGGAATTAACTTTTTAATTTTTTCATTACAAAAATAGAATTTCTTAAAAAATAAGCCTGCATTATGGTAAAATTGGGCTCAGGAACAATTTTCACTTAATAGGCGGCTATGATTTAATTAGTAAAATTATGAGTAATTCCGGCCTAATTTTTTGATCGTCGCTCTTAGCCAATCAAAATTGAGAATCTGCCGGTCCGCAGTAGCTATGGTTAATACCTAACCCGGTACTGCGTATCTAAGATTTCAGATTGTTACGTTGAATTTGCTAAACAAGTTAGGAAATTTACTAACATTTTGATAATTAAAATTTAAAAAAGTTTCATCACGTTATAACATAAACACTAAAGTAAACTTTTATTAAGCATAAAACGAACACATTTTGTTACTATATATAAGTTATATAATTGTAAGTAAATTGCTATTAAAATTTTTAGATTATTAGTTTTGTACGTATATACGTACGTATATACGTTTGCTAACAGGAACTTATTATCTATTCGTACTATGTACTTATGACATGCAAATGGTTGCACCACATACTGATCGACATAACCTGGCACAGAAAGTTGGGGGTGCTATTTTAATTTTTCTCTAATTTTGAGCGAAGATATCTTGACAACCACATGGCTAAATTCGATGAATTTTTTTTTTTTATTTGAATTCTATGAATTCATAGAATTGAAATTGAAAAGGTTTTATCAGATTCAAGTAAGTAGTTGTCGAAATATCTTCGCTCAAAGTTTTTAAAATTTTTATTTTTACCAGGATCTGCAGAGGTGCAGGAGTATCAAAAATGTAATCTGATTGACTGATTGCACATGACTTTTGTGTAATACTTAACGTTCATCTGAGACATAGTACGTACGTACGCGCTCTACAGCTCTAACTATTAAACTAATTTCTCAAGATGATTCCGCTACCTCTTGAATGCTACAATAAAATATTCTATAACCTACGGCTTCACAAACACTATTCTAGAAACCTATTTTCATGTGTACTTGTAAACCGTGAGTGGTGTAGAATTATTATACCAATTTTGTGGAGCGATCCAGGACGCCATTTTAGAAATACAAAATTTATAAGAACAATTTTTTTATTATTGACTGATGAAGAGAGAGATATGTTAAAACTTGTTCGAGAAGAGTCAGATGAAAAGAAAGATTCATTTGTTATTCCTGACTCAAAGCCACTGTTTGAATATACGAATTATATTACAGCTATTACCAATAATTTGTATAAGGGAATTGAAAATTTGTTTTTTGATGAAGGACATAGAAGTAAGAAAAAAATAGGTGATAAATTTAGAAAGATCATTAAAATTCATCTGATTACAATGCTTATACGAACTGGCAAGAATCTGAAATATATGTATCTTGACGAAGTCATTTGTAAACACCATCAAGTACTATTTGAACATCTTTTCGAGAACACCACTATTTGCACTTTAAATTTAAAACTTAAGTATAATATCAAGGATGATCTTAAATATAAGGCGTTATGTGGATTAGCAATAATTCTTAGAATGAATTCAACTTTGACATCTTTGAAACTTAATTCAATAAAACTTAGAATTAAAGGAATAAAAATATTATTGGATGTTCTTTCCAACAATACAGTCATAAATTCTTTAGATCTTCGTGATACTCAGATCGGTCTCAGCCCTGAAGAGGTAGAGGAGTTAGCAGATTTTATTTGTAAAAATACGGTGTTGATTTCTCTAGATATCAGTAATAACAAACTTGGAACAGAAGGTGGAAAAGTTTTGTTAGCTGCACTTTGCAAGAATTCTTCATTGAAATATTTGAATCTTGCAAGTAATCAACTTGGACCAAAGATAGGCGAAGCATTAGCAGATACGCTTTGTAAGAACACCACTCTGGTTTATTTGAACATTAGTAAGAATAATCTTAGATCAGGGTTAGCAGGTGCACTTTGCACAAACTCCACTCTGACTTCTTTGATTATGGATTAGACGCTTTTTACAAAAACACTGCTTTGACATCTTTATGTATGCATTATAATCATTTTGGATTGGAATGATTAAATATGATAGAACTTTACAAGAATGGCATGTTCTTCTTTATGTTTAGGATTTACTAATAAAAAATTCGCAAACTTTCTGTTAAATAAAAAAATTTTTTTTCATCATGATTTTGTATTTTCAATTTTGCTATTGGAAAGATGTGCATTGGTTCGATTAATAACGTACAGTACTTTAATATCTACCAATAATTAAATTCAAGTCCATAATAAACATTCATTCCGAGTAACTTATGCTATAACCAAGGCTAGCTTATCATATATAACTATTGCTATCCCATAACACTGGCTAATAACGAGAGTCATTTGTATTAAATTTAAATAGAATCAAACAATCAAAGCATATAAATACTACTATAACAAATAATCCGTCATACTACTATGATAAATGTAATATAATAAATCATTAATAAAATGACGTCGAAATCGAATTTTTGTGGATCCCGAATCAATTAATATTGCAATGGGATCCTAAACTACCTGGTTAGATGGCGAGTTCAAATTTCACCTAATAAGCGAATTTAAATTTTAATCATTATCAAATCAATAAAAAAAATTAAGAAAAAAAAAATAACAATTGAAATTTTTATTCATTATAAATGTCTATATCGTAATTTTAAAAAAATGATCGAGTTAAAGAATAATCAATTTTATCACGTAATGCAATTGAAAAGCTTACTAAGTTAATCGACATTGTAAACCCTTTATTTTATTACACGAGAATCTGTGCTTCAAGATTAAATATAACTATTGAACTGCCAAGCATTATTGCGGTTTGTGACCTCATGATTGTTGAGATTCATTCTATTGATCACTAATGTATCTTTATAAAATTCTCTAATGTCCCGTGATTTTACATGACATTATATTAAATTTTCTAAATTAAAAAAAACAAATTTTATTATAATTTATTATATATATTATATAATTGAATTCAAGTTGATTAATTTGACTTTCTGTATAAATACTACCACTACAACCAAATTTATATCAATTATAAGCTCGTGTAATGGTAAATGATAGCCAATGTTATTTTTTTCTTCAGATAACAGAATTCTTCATTTTCATAACAATACCTAACGTTATGTATCCTTTTAATATGCAACCTTTCCATAACAAGATCCAACATTAACCTTGCAGATTTTGTAACAAGTGATTATGTTCGTCCTTTTCAACTCAATATCTTTGCAGATTTTTGATAATGAATGATGGCTCATGTTTTCAAACATGCATGAATTCTGTGCCAGGTTATGCAGATCATGTGGCACAGATCCTACGAAACTTCTACCGATGATTACTAATAAATTCAGTAAACCGTTTTTTATTTCAATCAATATAATAAAATAGAAAAGAGTTCATTGAATTTGGTTCAGTGGTTATCGAGAAATCATCGATAAAAGTTAAAAAAAACTCTGGGGCGTCTAATATTATTATTAATCAATAAATATATAATAATAGATTTTCAAAAAGTTGTAGATCATTCGGGAGTATCAAAGAGCAAATTTATATATAAATTAAAAAAAAAATTTAGTAAAATGATTTAATAATTTTTTCTTGCATATTAATGTAAAAACTTTTTTCTGTAATTTTTTTCGTATTGTCACAATTATTATAAATAAAAAATTTGATCGAAAACTATCAAGCCAGTGAGTCTAAACATCTAATAAAGCCTCACTTTACGAATACTATTTGTATTATAGCTATCATATGATCTTAGACCAATTAAATTGCCGAATTTTAGATTAGTATGAATTGATGTTTGTATAGCGGATTTACAAATTTGTTAACATAGTTTTGATTGATTAGAAATATTCATTAAAAGTTAAAAAAAAATTGGCTGCAGCTTCTTTTTTTAAAACATCTAAACTTTGAACAAAGATTACTCAGCACTTACATAGTCAAATTCGATCAATTTTTTTTTTATTTTAAATATATAAGCTTATAGAATTTAAATAAAAAAAAATTGACCAAATTTGATCAGGTAAGTGACGAGTAATCTTCGTTCAAAGTTTAGACACCTTAAAAAAAAAAGCTGCAGCCAAATTTTTTTTAATTTTAATGAATATTTCTCGACAACCTGCTATCCAAATCTGATAAAATTTTTTTATTTTGATTCTATTAACTATTAACTCAGAATTAAAATAAAAAAATTTTCATAAATTCTGATGGTTGTCAAGAAATGTTTGTTTAAAGCTCAAAGAAAAAATTTACCCAATTTTAGTTCGTTTTTAAGTTTTTTTTTTTTACTTTTATCGATGGTTTCTCGATAACCACTGAACCAAATTCAAATGAATTAAAATAAAAAAATTTTTACACTAGAAGTTTTAAAAAACTTTCGAATTTTTTAATAGGATCTTCTAATATAAAACCCACCTCTTAAAATAAGTTCTAAGAACATCGTCACGTGATCACCAACCGAGATAATCAGAGACACGTACGTACATACGTACATACGCGCTCTACAGCTCTAACTGTTAAACTAACTTCTCAAGATGATTCTGTTACCTCTTGAATGCTATAATAAAATATTCTATAACCTAACTCACAAATACTATTCTAAAGACCTATTTTCTTGTGCACTTGTAAATCATGAATAGTGTAAAATTGTTATACCAATTTTGTGGAGCGTTTCAGGATGTCATCTTAAAGATACAAAATTTATAAGAATAATTTTTTTATTATTGAATGATGAAGAGAGAGATTTGATAAATCAAGAGTGAATGAAGTTTTTTGGTTGGCAAGAATTGTCAGGTGAAGGTGAAAAGCAAGATTTTGACTCAAAGCCACTATTTGAATATACAAATTATATCACATATATTAGCTACGAATTGTATAATAGAATTATTGATTGGCTTCGTGTTGAAAAACAACTATGGCTTCATCAACAACAGCTTCGTGATGAAAAACAACAACAAGTAGATACTTTAAATTTAAATACTTATGAGATTTTCACTAATAGTTGGCTTCGAAGTGAAAAACAACGAGTAGATGCTTTAGATTTAAATACTTATAAGATGCTTTGTGATAAACAACAACAACAACGGCTTCATGATGAAGAAGAACAACGGCTTCATGATGAAAAAAAACAACTAGTAGATGCTTCAAATTTAAATACTTATGAGATGGCCGTCAAAATTTATCTGATTGCAATGCTCATACGAACCGGCAAGAATCTGAAATATGTATATCTTGATGATATCCTTTGCGATCACCGTCTGATGAATTTTGAAAATCTTACTGCTATTACCACTTTAGAATTATATTTTAGTTTTAACCAGCATTTTTTGAATTGTTATAAATATATGGCAATAGATGGATTAGTAAAAATTCTTTATAAAAGTACAACTTTGACATCTTTGTGTATTGATTCAGTAAAACCTGAAATTAGAGGAACAAAAATGTTATTGAATGCTCTTTCCAACAATACTGTCATAAATACTTTAAGTCTTCGTTTTAATCAGATCAGTCTCAACTCTAGAGAGGTAGAGAAATTAGCAGATTTTATTCGTAATAATATAGTGTTGATTTCTCTAAATATTAGTTATAACGAACTTGGAAAAGAAGGCAGAGAAGCTTTATTAGCTGCATTTTGCGTGAATACTTCAATAAAATATTTGAATCTTGAAGATAATCGACTTGAATCAGAGATAGGAAAAGCATTTAAAGATATGCTTTGTAAGAACACCACTCTTATTTCTTTGGACATTAGTAAGAATGAACTTAGATCAGGAGGAATAATGTTAGCAGGTGCAGTTAGCAAGAACACCACTCTGATTTATTTGAATCTTAAAGGTAATAAACTTGGATTAGAAGTAGCAACAAAGTTAGCAGAAGCCCTTCTTAAAAACACTACTTTGAGATTTTTAATGTTAGTAGTAATAAGTTCGGATGAGGGGGTTAAATAAGATAGAACTTTATAAAAATTCCACATTGAATTTATGTATAGGATTTACTTCAAAAAAATTGTGATCTAATGTTGCAAATTTTCTGTTAAATAAATTTTTTTATTGTGATTTTCTTATTATATTTTCTTATATTTATTTTGATGTATTTTCGTTTTGCTATTGGAAAGTAGGAATTAAAACTGCCTAAAATTTTTCTTAATTGTTTAACCATTTAGCCATTTAGTTTGGTCGGCATTAAAATAATTCTGGCCCACAACCAACATAATTCTGGCCGGAACTATAGAGCAATTTTTAAACAGTTAAACGGTTCCAATCACTATTACTATTGGAAAGATTTGCATTATTTCGATAAATAACTTAATAACCAACTATCATTAGAGTCTATAATAAACATTTATTCCTAGTAATTAATACTATACCCAAAGTTAACTTATCATGTATAAATGCGTAACATTTGGTTAATAATGAAAGATTCACTATGACAAGAGTGATTTGTATTAAATCGATATAGAATCAAATAAATTCTACTATCTACTATAAGCATAGCAGCATGGTGGACAAACCCAATTTTGGGTGATCGTCATTGTGGCTTAGCCAATTTAATAAAAAAATTTTTTTGATTTTTTATACAGGTTAAAGTACTTTTTATTTTTGCGGTTTCTTGAAACCTACCAAATTAACCCGCTTTAAAAAAAAAGAGAGTAAAAAGTCTTCGAATAACCTATATACTTTTAAAATTAATCCCAAATAATCCCAATATTTAAAAAGTTTTACTAATAGCAAATTTTATAGGAAATAGACAGCAATT
>CAJVPY010003235.1:0-14457 GCA_910591965.1 Dentiscutata erythropus | reverse complement strand
ACCTTGCTAGCTAGTGGACTTGTTGTTGTTTTTGTATATTTTCTTTAGCTCAAAAATTGGTACGAGGATCTATAGGGAGAGTTGATTTTTCTAATTTTGAATAAATTGTAATTTTTCAAACTATAAAAAGAATAAGTTTCTTCTTGTTTTTTTTGCACTTCTTTCATACATTTTTTTTTCTACAATTTCTACAATTCTTATATATTTTACAACTTTCTTTTTTATTTAACAAAATGAGTGCTGTTGCTTCTGATTGAGTTGTCTTGTATACCAAAAAACAAAGCAATGTGAAGACTAGCAGAAAAAGAAGCTGTAGCTCTTCGTCTTTATCTGAATCCGAGTCTTTGTCAAAAGGTATATTAGATATATTACACATTTTTAAGTTGAACTATATATATATTTATATATATATCTATATATAGAATATAAAAAAACACTACTCATACTATCTTCTATTAGTGGCAGTAGTAGCAGTGGTACCTATACTGATAGCAGTTCTAAAAGTGATTTTGAAAGTGATGCCGATATTGAAATGAGAAAAGCATTTCAGATATGTATTTATTTGTTATTAGTACAAATATAGTTTTGTATAAAATTTTATGCAAACTATGTTTCTACTAATAGCAGTTGTTTGATTTTTTGTTTTTGTAAATATATCAATTTTTTATTATATATATATATATATTATAATAGAGAGATATTATATACGCACTAGATAATATAAGCAAACAAAACCAGCCAGATCCCAAAAAAAAATAGAAAAAATTAAGAGAAAATTTCTTTCCAGTCCTTTTCAAACCATAAAGCATAATATTGCAAAATATGTATACAATATTAGGCAAAATTGTCGAATAAAGGTAATTTGGCAAATAGGCACATGCCGCTTTGCGGCACGTTAGCCAATCATTTGCCAAATTACTGTATTCGACAATTTGCCCAATATTGGTGTTATCCGGCAATTTATGATCATGATTGGTAAGGAGTCGCTCACTGTGTTTTAATTTTGAATATTGGAATAAACATAATTACATAGTAATACATGAAAAAAATAACAAGAAGAAATTTTTTTATGATCATATGAGTTTGCCGGATAACATGCCAATAAATTGCAAATACTTTAGCCAATTTGCTAACTGCACTAGTATAGGTATGAAACATATTTGAAAAAGCTAAATTCAGCTAGAAATGAATGTATAAAAAAAAGGAGATTAAATATCTAGGTATCTACAGTATATTATCAATTTATTTTAATTTTAATTAATATTAATATCAGCTTTATTTTATTTATATTTATTTATTATTTTATAAATTTTAGTAACTATAACTAGTGGTTATAATTACTATAATACAAACTATATATACATGTGATCATATATATTAATAAAATTAATACTATACTATATATATCTGATATCAAATATATATATACATATAATTAAAACTATAATGCTACACTTCACCTGTCAGCTTTGCTTTGCTTTTATATTAAAGCTTATTAATTTATACTCTAACTCTAACATCTTAGGTAGCACAATATACTAATACACACTCTAACCTAATGACTCTGGTGCATAACCTTACTAATATACACCCTAACTCTAATGTCTTAGATAGCACAAAATTATTAATATGCACTCTAACTCTAATATCTCAGGAGCACATTATTACAGTAATAAGCACTCTAAATTAATGTATTAGGCTAAAAGTAGTTTAATAAACATATTGCTAGTAAGTGTATTTTTAAAGCGTATAACTTTTATTATAGTCAATGTTTAATTTAGCTAAAACAAAAGAGACTAAGAAGTATTTATTTAAATTTTACTAAAGCGAATTGATTTGAAATAAATATAGACATAGTACAAAGTACATATTAAAATTTGTATTATATAATACAACTCCTATTTTATAACAATATAATAAAAGTGAACATAAACTGAACTATATTGTTAAGTTAGTATATAGTTGCTATACGTTGCTTGCTTCGCTCACACCTAGACAGTTGTATTGCAGAGTGCATTTCTAAAGCAGCTATATGTACACAACTTGTAGTTATCCATTGTATCGATTTAACAGTTATTGTAGCACACAATATATAAGTACTGCAAAATAGAATTCTTATTAGACTTTTTCTTTTGCAGCACTTATTAGTATTTTTATGTAATTACTTATTAGAAAAATAAAATATTGTTAGTAGTTAAAACTAAAATGAAGAATGCATCTAGACTATTTATGCTATTATAAGTAACTAAGATATAATTAATAAATTTATCTATAAAGCCATACTATTACAATACAAATAAGCATTATAAATAATTAATGAATTGCCTAATTTACATGCTTAATATGACTTATTACAGCTTTTAGCATTATGTGCAAGTTCACCACACATATGACATACATATTTACATCTAATACTATCATTATTAGTATCAACTATTAAAGATTCAGTCGAAGAACTTTTATTTATATTATTAATATTAACTGGTTTAAGAGAAACTCTTGGTGCAGTTTTATTATCTAAATATTCAATTGACCATATAGAATTAGATTCATTTTTTATATTTATATTAGTTTCACTATGATGTGAACTTGTCTCTGATAATGCTTTGATTTGTTTTGTTGATGGTCATTCATAATGTTTATTTATTTTTTTTTTCAGTATTAAGGTAACCTCTTTGGCTAGGGACTTTTTATTAAGTAGAAATGACATTATACAATTATAATAAAGATACATCAAGCCACACGTGCACCTTTTGAGTGCCTATTTAAGTAGTTCGCCCGAAGGTTCTATACTATCTGCCATACCTGTACCCCAACTAGAGAAGTACCCATTTAAACCCTCTGGTTACAACCACAAGTGGCTTCTACCTAACCAAAGCATAACTCACTATTCAAAAGTAGATTTTGTGATATCTATAGATTTCGCACCCACCTTAGGACTTACTAAACCCCATATTGAGTCTAGTCTATCTATGAGGTAAACCTAACAGAGTAGTCTATATCCTACACATGTTTTTATCTGCATGTTTGGTAATTTCTTCCTAACTAGTACCTGTTATACTGCCACCACCGGGTTTGTATCTTAAGCCAACTTTTGGGGTGCTGCCATAACCTGATCCGTATCTCAAGCACAACCTTCCTAATTAGTCTTCTATTATGTACTCCTGTCTTTATAAGATTCACAACAACTCCAGTACCCACATTCTAGCCGTTTTCTTACCCAGATTCTTTACCGGTTCCTCCCTTACTTCCAGCTAGCAACTCAGATAGGTTGGTCTGCTCAGGCTTTAGGTGCCTAAAGGATGCCCTTCTCTTGGTTCATACTTTCAGAGCATATATCTGTTTCCTCTGGTGCGACAACCTGGCAGTTCGGCTGATATATTCTCTGCCAGCAGACCTGATCACTCAGTTCTCCAATCTAAGACCCCGGTTCGAATTCAGCCTTCCTGTGATATCATCAAAGATCACTGCTACTTCCAATTCGGGACTTGCCAAATGGGTTTTCGGTTATGCCAGTTTCTCAGATAAATTGCGCCAAAGCTTCTATTACAAGATAGTGTAACCAAAATTACAAATTAGTTCTAGATTCAACCGATAAGCATAGCCGTCAACTGAAACACAAGCCTTTTTTTCAAATATCATTGTCCATGGAATTTGAACTCTAGATCTGCCACTTGGAGATGTGATGACTAGACTACTACACTAAGTCACTATATCTCGTTCATGATGTTTATGAACTATAGGATCTGCTATATCTGTATATATTTGTTCTTAATTTGATTTATTAGTAAAATTTTTCTTACGATCAATAAATGATCAACTATATTGATTAATTTGTCTGCACATTCTAAATTAAGTGCAATATTTAATGTTTTCTTTATTTTTCTGAATCCATATACATATTTGACTTTTCTTTGAATATATTGTTGTTTTTCAATTGTGAATATATGTAGTGCTCTAAGCTGATTTAAAATATAAAAATCATTTGTTATATGTTCCTTATTGTTGATATTCTGAAATTGTATTACTACATCTAGTAATTCCTCTGATAAGCTTTGTTAAATATCTTGATCTTGAAATATTTCTATATACCATCATTTTGTGATAAGATTAATATTAAACTTTGCAACTGTTGAGTTTAATATAACATGAAAAAAATGTGATCATAATAATCCATGATTAATAATAGCCAAGCAAGTACATATATGACTTCCATCAATAAGCAACTGATATAATGCTTGTATTCATTCGTAATTCTAACTAATTCCCATATTTCTATAATATTGTTTATTTATACTCTATTAATTAAGTAAGTTAAAGTAGCCTGTGGTCTATTAAGCTAATCTTTGAGAAATCCTATATCACAATTAACCTCTTTGCTATTCTAAATATTATAGTACAAAATAAAAATACAATTATTAAAATCTTTTAATAATATTAGATTAAAATTAAATGCTTAAACATACCTATATAATATTAATAGAATTTTTATAAACAAGCCTTAATTAATATAATAAAGCTCCACGAATCTGTTGTCATTGAATTGATAGAATATGAAGTGTAAGATACTTTTTCATTTAATCAAATATTTTCAAAAAAATGAGGTCTATTATTAAATATATATCATTTGTTAGAAGACTTTGAAGATAATTATTATGACAGGCCCATCTAGCTTCATTATCTAATTGTTTTTGAATTTGATTATGCAATATATATAGAGAAGGTGTACTGCTAATTCCTTCTTTAATCAATCTATTTATCACCTCAACTCTTTGAGTACTTTGGATTCTAGCTGTAAAAATATTAATTTGAAAGCATATCACCCAAGCTTGGCAATTTTGCTGAAGAGTTTGATTTAATATCCTTGTGATTGTAGATATTTTTCAATTAACTGTTCTACTGATCATGAAATTCATTCTCAAATAAACTATTTCTTGCATGCAGAAATTCTTTATAGAATATCTCATAATTTTTTTCCAATTTGCTTCGCAAGTTTTTTCTTAAATTTTCTTGCATATAAACTATACAAAGAAAATATTCAGTAATAGATATTTTGGATTTTACTGCACTAATAAGAGTGTGGTAGGACCTTGAAGAATATATGTAATATTAAGATCTAATTTTGTATAAACTTATTATATAATTTTACAATATGTTATATCTTTAAATTTGTATAACCTACTAGTAAATTTTTGAAAAGTTGGATTTTTATTTGTATAACAAAGACGAATTTTATAACAAGTTAGATCTTTATTTTGTATAATATTGTAAAGAAGTGTCTTGCAATCAAAATGGCAGTTAAAATGTTAAAATCAGTCCAGTAGATTGCGAGATATAAGTATTTTTGTCTTCGCGATTATATGTTTTTTTCTTTATATAAACAAGATAAAGTGTCACGCTAATGCTGTGAGTCTGATTAATTGTATAAACTATATACATGTTTTATGTTTAAAAAAAAAACTATATTACTCTAAAAAGTATAAATTTTATATTCTAAAAAAATATACTTTTAAATATCTAATTTAATTTTTAAATATCTGATTATTAGAAGATTCATCTGCAATATAAGTATCTGCAATTTCATAGTATTTGAAAATGTGCACAAGTGCTGGAATATAATTTAGCTATTATACTATGAAGATATTATTTTGAAATATGCTTAAGTATTATACTACGATTTTCTAATAATTATAGTGATAGATCAAAATAAGATATAAATCATTACTTGAGAAGATTTTTAATAGCTTATCAGGATTTTTATAAAAAATTTGTTAGTAACTAAAGGTTATAATAATAAGTATCAAAATACACGAGCAACACTTTATTTACTTTAATATTTATAAAGTTTCAATAAGTCACTACAAAAAAAAAGACATTTTGGAACAAAGTTTTTTTATCGAAATAGTAAACACCATTCTTTTTCCTATTAATTTTTTTTTAGATACAGTCAGAGTTCTCTGAGTGCACTGTGTATGGTTGTTAAGAAGGTGTGACTAATAACTTTAATACTAAAACTAATCTACCAACTAATCCTAATACACAAAATGTTTATTCAGCGATCTTAAGACTCTAAAATCTTGAGTTGTAGGCTCACAGAATAATTTATATAAAGGTAATAAATATGAATTGGATTCTTTGTATTTGAATAATCGATTAAGATTTTCAGTATTATATAAGTGATGCCAAATGAAAATGGGTATTGGTTTATAATTGTTATTTAATTAAATAATAAATGATAAGCCAATATGCTATTTTCACTTGGCGTCACTCATATCGGGATACTGATAATTGTTTATAACAAATTTTTATAAGCGAAAGTAATATTTTATTAGCAAACAACTTGTATTATAATGATTCAAAGTTTAAACACTAATGAGTTATCTTAATTTAAAGGTGAGCGAAGAGCTCTTATATACATAAAATTTACAGACTAAGAAAAGATAAAATAAAATCTATTTTATCTTATTTATCTTATTTATCTTTTTTATCTTTTTTGTCTTTTGTCTTTTTTTTATGTATATCACACCTTTACTAACTATGTCGAAAATAGAAAAAAAGTAAGAAATAAACTAAAAATAGAAATAGCATAGCCAAATTTTGGGTGTGCTGTTTTTAGTTTGCCAATCAGATTATACACTCTCTAAATGCATGCTAACATGCCTTATAAATTCACTTTTTCTAATTATTTTCTAAATGTACATTATTGAAGTGTGGTCTCAAGGGTATAACAGAAACTCTTCCCGCACATCACCTTTTCCAAATAGGAACAAGAAGAAAAAATTTTCCCGCAGCTATAACTTTGAATTTTACTAAGTAACTTGAGATCTGGCTCCTAAGTAAAGTTAACCGGCACCTCCAAATCTACTTAAAGAAGATGCACTTTTAGAAAAGAATGACTCATCAGTGAGAAAAAAGCAAAAAACCTAAAAATAAACAAAAAAACAGTTTTTTCATCACCCCGCAATAGCAGTTCTAAGGACCACCCAAATACCACTAATAACAAACAAACTAATAATTATACTCTGTGCAAAAATTCTACCAAATGTCAAACTCACTCTAAAAATATGGCCTCTGAGAGCTCTTCTTCCGGCTGGGAATATTTTTCACCCTTCTGCAAAGCAGCAAATCCAAAGCTACCTACTCCCAATCGGAGCCTACAACCCCAGCAATAGAACACACAAAAAAATTTGTCAATATTACTATCAAAGACTGGACCAAACTGTCAGCTTCTTTATTGAAGAATACGCGGACAACTTTCTGTTCGACATCGATATTACCAAATCGGGAAAGATACCCAACTTGGTCGATTATCCTTCCCAATAGATATGCAAGCTGAAAATGCAAACCAATTAATCCTCTTTGACCTAACTTCACAGAAAAACAACATTGTAGACATTTGCGCCAAGCTTTTAAATCTACACGTAGCTGTGACACCGAAACTATTACAAAAATATATAAAACCATTTGCAAAAGCTAAACAAAAAGCTGACCTTGCTCATATACCATATAACAACATAATGAAAATAGAAACTGATAACAAGTCAAATGGAAGTATTAATGAAACTACACTAACTAGTACAAACCCCGCCCAAACAACTTCTGTACCTATAGACACAGCACAATTGTTAGTACAACAAAAACAAGCACATTCTCAGTTACACAACCTCATACCTCTAATCCTACACCTAGACCAGTAACACCCCTTAGTCAAATTGTACCACCCCTGGCATCTACTTGGCGAAACCCACCACCTCTACCTACAGTTATTACCAACAGAAAGAGACCTAGAAACTCCTCCCCACTTATCATGATTCTAATAAGGCCAATAAGACTACTACTAACAGCGCACCAGCTCCATTCAAACCCCTTTATAGCCAAATCACTAAAACTAATATTGCTTCACTTGTAATTGACACCCTGATGATATGGAATGGGCACAAGCAGTGTCAAACAAAATCCAAAAGCCCACAAGCACACTATTTGACATCAACACCTGGATATATGATGCCATAGCACAAGCACTTTCTATACCAAAAGGGATCTACCAGTTTGTTAGTTATAAGTTAACTACTAACCAAACCCAACACATCTTACCTACTGCTATTCAACTTAAATTCATCCATTGTGATACCCGTTTCTTTACCACTTTTACTCACAATCCCAAAACTACTCCTGTACACCAAAAAGAATTCAATACTCTATTTAACAGAGTATTTGCAACATACAAAGAAAGCAATAACATTACAATAACGGATCAGGCCACACATAATACTATCAATACTATGTTGAGACAAATGCTTATCGCACAATACCTCTCTAATATTAACACTACAAAAGCTACACCAAGTTCATATACGAAGCAATCCGGTATGCAAGAGGCTTTTTGAGAATTTCCAATGAAAACAAAAACACATCTAAAGAGATTAAGGCACAAGTCAACAAAGCCTTTGAAGATAAACTAGAAACACTACTTGAACACCTAGACAAAATCCCCAAGAAAATTCAAAAGATCCTACTCTTCATCTTGCCAATTAAACAAAAATCACAAACTAGAGCAATTGTTAATGCTCTAAGAAAGCTTTATAAATTTTCAGAGCTCCCACTCTCATATTTTGCTATACTACCAACTTTACTAGCTAACTATAACAACTTGCCAGACGACCTGTGCAAACTTTTCCCTATCTCTCACAGATAAGCTTTCCAATACCTAGGTGTCTACAAGAGAAAGTTGGCTGACCACTATGCAGTAGTACATATCCCAGACTCTTATTTTGACCTCCCACCTACAAGCAACTACTTCCTACAACTTATCAGAAGCTCAATGCAAAAGTTCACAGCCTTTTCCCTATAACCCAGCTACTGCAACTTTAACTCTCGAACAAGTAGTAACTCAAGTTAGAGAATACTACACATTCAAATTACTCCCAAATGACTACTTTGTCACCAAACCACTTCTTTCTACAGACCCCAACAAAATCCGCATCAGCACCCAATTCTTATTCCCTATTACAGATGACTCTGTGGCCAAAAAGTTTATTCAGGAGATTACATCCCATTATAGATTCAGATACCCACTATCACCTGACATATTGCAAGCAAACCCTATGGACAAACCAGACTTACCTAAAGCAGACCAGCTTCCACAAGACCTTGGCATTACCCTTCCTATTACCTCTATACAGCAGTTTACTAGTGTTGCCAAACTCTTAAGAAAGCATTTCTTCTTCACTCGAATACCTGCTAGCTAGATTCAAATCTCAACCAACAAAACTGAAAGCAAAACAGATACTCAAGACGCTACACAGCCTCTCCCTGAATTCCCAACAGAGATTTTAGAAATAAGAAAAGAACTCATATCCTTAAACATTAAGGTTAAACTTTCTATCAAGTCCCAAGAAGAAGTCACACCTACAATGAAACTCCTAAAGCAACACTTCACTATCAAAACAATTCCTGATATTATTCTCGAACTCCCACCTTTTCCAAAACCAAGCTGGACTATTTTTAACAATATGGATCAACCTGTATCACCTAGCACTGTCCAATCTCGGCTAGCGCTATTTCTCAAATGGCCGATTATGTCAATACACTTGAACTCTCTACTCTTACACCACCAGACAACGTAAAATCAACAGATACAACTACCAACCCCACTCCACCAGGCAACTCTGCACCGATAGATACAAACTAATTTAATGAGCACTAATATAAATCCCACATCTCTTTACCCTCTAACACTTTCTATTTGCACACACAATGTACAAGGATTTAATAACAATACCAAAAAAGAAACCTGAGAACACTACTGTCTACAACACAACCTCAATATTATTAGCATCACAGAAACCAAACTTTCAAATGAAACAATCTGATACAAATAAAACAAAACCCAACATTATACTTATTTGTGGTCATGCACAAATAGCTCCTGAGCAAGAACTGCAATTATGATCCAAAACAACCTAGCACCACATATCCACAACATAAGTATAGTAGCAGGACATGCTATCGCAATTGATCTCTTTTTCAAGCATGACTTCAAATTTCGCATTATCTCTCTCTACCTTCCTAGTAATGATGCACAGCTTCAACTACAAGTCCAAAATACTGTAATCCAATGGCTGTAGCAAGCTCAGGTACAAAAGATCCTTCCAGTTACTCTAGGAGACTTTAATGCCTCTACAAAGAACATCCACTCACAATCAATTAAATTCAAACTTCTGCAATACTTAGCATACAACAACATGTACAATCTAGCTTCACACTCTAACAAATCAGCCCCTACCTGGCACAGAGCCAACCTTAGTAGTGAAATTGACTATATCTGGGCATACTAGCCAATACTTCAATATCTCACAGAATATGAAACTGACGATTCCAATACAAGTACACTAAGTAATCATAAAATTCTAATCTCTCGCTAGCTCTTTCCTTATGCTACAACAGGACAACAAAGGCACAAAACACGTACTCGAAGAAGAGTTTTTAATTACAAAATAATAGATGCAGCCAAATGGGAAGACTTTGCAAACCAAATTATATCCAATCTCTTGCAACACCACACACCTCTAACATCCTCAACCCCAGAGTCCCTAGCACAAAATTCAGACTAGTTTAATTATGGCTGCACTCCAACATATTCCTAGTAAAAAATTTGCAGTCCGCAACTTCCACCATACTTTTTCATCCAAGGCTACCCAGTTGCACTATAGTCTTAAGAAGCTTGGCAATATTATAAGAATAGTCAAAAAATCTATCAAGTCTAGTCTCCAAACTTCAACCTATCTTAACATCTCTATAACTCAGCTTAATAAACTGCACCAACTAGAAATTCCCCTACTCACACCTATGATTCAATCTATTACAGACTGGATAACAGAAGCTAACTCAAAATGGAAAAAGCTATATTATACACGCAACTTGGAAAATATTTGACAAACACATCAGCAAATCACAGAAGCAATTGCAAAAAGATGTTCTAAGCTACAAACTAGCTCTACATCAATGCTTAATAGCATTCTAAACCATCACAAAGATCCTGTTAGGTTTGACAACATCAAGCTTAATCAGGAGGTAATCATAGACCCCATAGCTATCAAAGCACATATTCAACAACACTTTTGTGACTAGACAGCTCTTTACACAATTAATCAAGCATATTTGACTCTGACTGGCAAACAGAATATAATCCAAAACCAAACATCCACTTCAACTGCTACTCCGAAGCACTTGCTGACTTCTCACAAGAGAAAATACTCTCTACCCTTAGCCAACTACCTAACAACAAAGCTTGTGGACCCTCAGGCATAAGTTATAAAATGTTAAAATATGCAGAATCTAATTTTATAAAGGCAATAACAGCTCTTCTCAACCGGTGTTTTACTACTCAAACAATTCTCAAGCAATAGAAAGAGGGGAGAATTTATCCAATTTTCAAAAAACCAATCTTCGACAGCAACCTCTCGAACACTAGACCTATAAGCCTTATTGAATATATTAAAAAGCTTTACACTAAGCTTCTTACTAATCGTCTTAATAGTATTTTATCCAAAAATAAAATTCTATCACCCTTTAATTATGTAGCACTACCTGGCAACTCTACATCTATCCTAATACATATTTTTAACAACATTATAGAGGATGCTAAATGCAGTTCTAAACAACTATGGATTCTTTTACAAGACATGAGCAAGGCCTATGACTCAGTTAACTTTAACCTATTCTAAAAAGCACTGCACAGAATCTGTATGCCACAGCCACTTATTAATATCCTCACCAACCTTCTTACAGATCACTCAAACAGAGTTATTACCAACCTGGGACTTACTAACTATTACGCAGTTCAAAATAGAATTGACCAAGGAGAAACTATTACTTCACTCTTTTGGAGAATCTACTATGACCCACTTATTACAAAAATTTCACTACACTTACTTGGCTATACTATGCGTACATCCTGGCAACACAGCCTTACTATACCTTCTACTAAGCAGCTACAATACACCATATCAGTCCTGGCCTATATGGATGACACTCTTTGGATAGTCCAATCCAAAGAGGACCTTGAAAAAACTATACAAACAGCTACATCATTTTATGAAATGGCCAACATCCAGATCAACCCCACAAAGTCTATTTTTCTGTCTAACCAAAAAACAACAAACATCTCTTTTTTACAAACAAACCTTGTATCCACTCCCTCTAACCAGTCATTCAAATTCCTTGGATACTGGTTCACACTTAACAATAGACACTTTAAACAAATCAAACTTATTCAAGAAGAGGCTCTTAATCTAGCATATACTGCTAATACAAAAAAAATAATAGACAACCAAATAACTTATATCATTAATACAGTTATAATCCCAACAGTGGAATATAGAATTCACAACATTGTCATTCCACAATCCATATGCCTCAAGATCCTCGGCAAATATCTTACAATTGCCAAACACAAAGCCCACTTGTCTCAATCTACTCCAAATAGCACAATGCTCAACCACAATATTTATAATATCCACAACATCTGGGATATCCAGCTTCATCACCATACTAACAACTTTCTTCTCAGAATTAATAATAACTCCACACTTGGCACTACTACCCGCATTAGGATTTAACAACTGCAAAACAATCTGTGGTCAACTATTAGCATACTTCAACACCCTCGGCCTATTATTGAAGGACCTAATAGACGTACAACTATATACAAGCTAATCCTACTACTACAACAGGCTGGCATTAGCATGACTATTAATGCCAACCTGGCCTGGCCCCAAACAATTCAGAACAGTAATACACTACTTGAGCCTATACTAACCAAAAGTAGCAAGTATAAAGTATTCAAGCAATAGCTTCGAAACAAGCACATCCTCTTTCTTGAACAACTCTACTTAGCAGATAATGAATATCTGCTAAAATGGCAACACATCTCCCCAGACTATTACACCTTCCTAAAGGGAAAAAGCTATACTGGTTCTCCTTCCTAGAAAACACCATATTAAGTAACTACCAATACTGCACTATACTCTCACAATATCAACCAATAGGCACAAACCCTTTTGCCTATCAGTCTCATACTATTTCCAAAAAACTAAAACTATAGTTACTCACCTATCAGCACAATGATATTATTATCGGCCAAATTAGAAAAAAGTTCAAGCAAACCAACACTATCTCTATTACACACTGGCAGCACAATATTAATATACACCACCATTTACTATTCCCCCTAGCACCTATTACATGTAACCTATGTCCAGGTTGCAATCTTAACTCAAACAGGCTAGCAAACCTCTGCACTATTGAGGTTTCTAATACACTATCTACTTAATTTTTAGGCAGAAAAATAGCAAACAAGCAGGTTAAATTAAATGCCAACTACATAGACCTTATATATTTACAGCAATCAAACATCCTATAAGGATTCCTTCTCTATCTAATATCAACATTATAGATTCCTTAGCTTCAGTAATCTTTCATAATAGTGAAACTTGCCAGATATTAGTCTAATACTCCCTTAACAACAGTAATATGCAAATATTCACCTTCTATACAGATAGCTCTGTATCAAACATAGGCACCAGCAGCTGCTCAATTATACAACAATAAAACAATCAATTGCTTCTCTGCCAAGATCTCCTGTTGGCCCTCTTCATACAAAGCTGAGCTTATTGCAATCCTTTCTGCTATTTCAACATTACCTCGCAATGCAATAGTTAATATATATACTGACTCTCAATCAATTATTGCTAAATACAAGAAGCTGCTCAGCACTTCTACCAAATCTTCCAAGTACTTCAAGTTCAACTACTGGCCAATTTGGCACACATTGCTTAATACTATCAAGGTCTTCAACATCCAGCTCACTTTTTACAAAGTTCAGGCACATTCAAATAATCCTTTTAACAATATGGCAGATCTTCTAGCCAAAAAGCACCAACAGCTCACAACTGGTATCCTCCAATTCAATTATACCAATATACACAACCCAAGCTTTGTTATTCAATGAAAAGATCAATATATCGAAAAACCAGCAAGGCAATTCACCAAAGAAATTCGCAGAGCATATACAGTTGCAATATGGTCCTCACAAAAACGTGATACAGAATGGGAGAACTATACCCAATCAATCGACTGGAACTCCACGTGGCGTTACTTAAATAACAACCAAAAGACTACATCTACTATCACATCTCCCAAGCTAAGCTGCATAAAAGCATTCAGGATTAAAAACATGCTCAATGACCTGCCAACACATTTCTACTTCCACTTAATTACACCTGGTATCTTTCAAGCTAATACTTGCTTTGCTTGTAATTCTCTAGACTCACTAACCCACTGGATTACTTGTTACAGTCCACAAACTCTTAATCAAATCATACATAACTCTATTAGTGCAATAATTACAAAATGCTTAGGTGACTTGACACCAATACAATGCAGAGCCATAATAGA
>CAJVPY010003234.1:0-14461 GCA_910591965.1 Dentiscutata erythropus | reverse complement strand
GTAATTAGTGTAGCACGACTCCTTCACTGTAATACCTAATTGTAATATGTTCCATATTAACTAATAAAGATTTACAGTGTATAAGCAATTTACAAACAAAAAAAAAAAAAAAAAAAAATTTTGTGCAAACAATTTTGCTAGTACATAGTACATTTCATCAAAATGTTTTGGTATTGGCAATGATTTATTAACTTTATCAGCATCTAAGAATTGCTTTTTAATTCGAATTAGCTATCTTTATAAGCCTTATTGCACTATAAATATTCCCAGCACTGGGTCATTTTTGCGGATCAGAATTCATTTATTCTTCAGTAAATTCAATATAGCTTTTAGGAGTTCTAGCTGTAAACTCTGACCACGATCTTTTGCAAATTTCTACTGTCTGCTTTAAATTAAATTCATGTCCATCAAACAGTCTTTGACTAGTTGATATTTTTGCTATAATTATACCAAACCCATAAATATCTACTGCCTATATAAACTGCTGCTCGCTTAATAAAACTTCAGGAACAATATAGGGTATAACTCTATAAACTTCACTAGTTGAAACTTTCTCATCTATTTTTTTTAACAATTCCAGATCTGCAATATAGAGTTGAGTATTTTCATTAGTGTGTCAATTCTGCAAAATTTTACCTCTATAAAAATCTGCATGGATGTATCCTGTATTTTTATGAATTATTCGCAGTATCTTTAAATATTTGTAATTTAGTCTGCAAGACTAATAAAATTTATTCATAAATATTTATAAAGACTTTCATTATCAGCATACTGAAAGACCATCAAGTAATCTTTTGTTTTTGTATTTTGGGTTATTTCATATATTGTGAGCTCAGTAGTAAAATACACTACTCCTGCTAGTCAGTTTAACTGATAGATGTAGATGGATTTCTGACTCTACGGCACCGGGCCTTGTCTCAGTCTTTTTTTAGAAGTTAAAACTAACTAACTTTGTCTAACCTTTCTTGAGCTATTTTAAAAAAATTTTCTTCTTTCTCAACGCTAATGAAATTTTATTTTAATTTCTAATCTTTTAGCCACTAGACTAGTAGTGTCTGTGCCACTGAGCCTTTGTTAAATGACAAAATTAAGCCAAAAAAAGTAATTAGAGAAGCATTTGATTTAATTTGTAATAGTGAAAAAATTATTAAGCAAAAGTCTGCGTATTTATCAATGGGTCAAAAAGAGTTTAGAACTATGGAACACTCTCAAAAGAGTTATTCTTGTCTTTACAAAAAGTATAAATGAGAGATTGAAAAAAGGGTTTGGTGACTAAAAGGCTATTATGTCAATGATGATAGATGTAGGGATGGTTAGGTTGGTTTAGATTTGGTTTTTGGTTTGGAACCTTTAGGTTCTATTTCAAAAACCTAAGAATCTGGTTTTTAAAAAGTTTTAAAACCTGGTTCCAAAACCTGATTTTTGAACCTAGTTCCTTTAAAATATAATTTGAAATATAAAATTAATTTATATTTTTGTATTGATATAATAAGATATTAATTAGCTCTTTAGTTAGTCATCTTTTATTTATTATGTTATTATATTTATTATATTAAATAATTTCAAAAACAAATCTAAAAACCTAAAAACCAACTATAAACCTAAAAATCTATTATGAACCTAAAGACCTAAGTTCCAAAATTAGAACCTGGTTTTAAAAACTAGGTTCCAAAAACTAGGTCTTAGGTTCTGAACCTAGAAACCTTACCAACTCTAGATAGATGCTTCAAGAAACTCTTTGTAAGATTTGTTAAATTTAATTTTGTCTTTTACTTTTATACTTTACCAATTTAATAACCTACTGGTCGCTGCCCCTAATTGTCCCTGACTATAATGTAATTATATTCAATAAGACTTTTATTAAACAATGAATTAATTTAATAAACTATTAGAAAAATTATCAAAGCAATAAATTAACTTACTTCTTATTGTTTTTTTTTGACATCTTGAGTGCAATAGTGCTAATGGTTCATGTGCTCTTTGGTAAGTTTTTTAACTTTTCATATGCTATCTAACCAGGTTGCTGAATATACAGAACCAAATCCACCTTTACTGATTTTTTTAACATCAGATAATTTATTAAATGGTCTATTCAATCGCATCTTCATATTTCCAGCCCAAGTTGAAATGCTTTAATGCAATTATCAATATTTTTTTAAAATAAGCTATAAATATAAATAAAAATCAATATACCATTTATAAAATTTATTTTGATGCCAAATCCATAATAACGAATTGCAGTTTTTTGAATCCCTATGGTAAGTGCTTTATGCTTATCGATTTTGACCCCAATTCCTAAATAACCAACTTGATACATTTTATTAAGATTATACATGTTTGCTAATTTTTAGTAATATATAAATACCTTGTTTTCATTCTATTCCATATTCGTAATAATAGCCAAACCAATTGATTCCATGTTGGCAGATTTTTTGAAATGGGCGAATGCTTTATATTCATTCTTTTCATGAAGATAAAACTATCCTAATTTATATGTATGTGCTTTGTAGTTGTGAGCAAGTATGGTTATAATTATTTAGGATAAATACTTAAATAAAAAACATATTTTTAAGGATGTATTGGCTATACCTTATATTTATTCATTAGATCCAAAAGTAATTGAGAAGCTTCACATCTAATTTTGGGTCTATAACTAAGACAAATACGTGTTGCTAAATATCTGTAGTGTGGAATACCATGATATAGAGGATATCCAGTAAAAACTTCTGGTATAATTATTCTAAAAGACTAAATATCTGATTTTTGAGTGTATTTTTTTCTGTCAATATATGGAATTACATCAAAAAGCCCTTTTGAATTTGAGTCTTATGACATAAACCAAAATTAGTAATGTAAGAACTAAAAGAACTAACTATATTTTGAATAACTATATTGCCAGAATGAAAATCTTTATGGGCTTCGTGATTTGTATTAAGCCCATCAGCTATATAATATAAGTTTGCTACTTTAGAAACCCAATCTAATTCACCATATTTACTATCTAACAATTTTCTAACTTCCCTGCTTTGCATACTCTATAACTATCTTGTAGTTATCATTTTTCGGGTTCTTGGTTATTCTATAAATCACAATTGCAATATCATCACTATATTTATATTGATTTTTAATCTAAAATTTTAATTAGAATAAATAAGATTATTACTCTTTAATAATAATAATTTATTTTAAACAAGCACCTATTTGTGCATTCATTCATACATTCTTTCGTTCACTAAATAAAACATGTAATTTACTTGGACGTTCTGTTGTATTGATGATCACTAAATAAGCTTACCAGTAAAATTATTTTATAATGCATCAACCAAAAAAGCATGAACAGTTTGAATATGAACTAGATGAAGTATTACCATGTTGTTAGTCGCTTGGATCAGTAGAAAAGGCATTGAGTTTGGAGTAAAAAAAAGTTTAACACTAATTAACTTATTCATATTACTGTATTACTTGCCTAAATTTGTCTTCTAAGTAAAGTTTTTAGGAATACTGATCTATACTGATCTTTTTTTCCAAAAGACATACAAGAGTTAAAGAATACTATAATATGCTCTAAAAAAAAATTTATTATATGAAACTATGAATTGCCAATTGATGATGTGGTTTTTCATAGTAAGGGTTACTTTAAAAATTTTTTTATATTGTGTAACCTAATGATCTTCAAGCCAATCAAATAAAATGTCCGCCATGCTTAAGGGTTATGAATATTTATATATGTATTGTAATATTGAAAGACAATAATTCCAAGTTCAGGATATACCTTACTAGGTGTCTCAACTAGCTCGTGAGGAAAGTTAAAATGACAATTAGATACTCTTCCACAATAATATTTCTTACAAGATTTAGTACATTTATAAACTAATGTTGTTTTGCAATTCTAAGAATATATAGTCAGAATTCTTCTTCAAAGTCTGGTAATTCTGGGTCAGGAATTGGTAAAATTGATGGGTGTATTTTTTTTTCTAAATTAGTTTTTGGGGCTCTTAATTCAGCATCTACATTTCATTAGTTAAGTAATCGTTATTCAGAAAAAGATATTTAATGTCTTTCTTTGATAATTTTATTTAAGTAAATTATTAATCACTTTCTAAAATTTTCATATTTAAGACAGTCTTGTAGTTCAATTGGATTGAGGGCACCTTCAACCAAATTAGCATATAGCAGTGAGGTGTACCTCGATCCTGATACTCCACTACCCGTAATAGTTTTTTATTTTACCCAAGATATCACCTCCTTGTTTTTTATAGCTAAGAACAAAGTTGATTATCTTATTTATCAAGATATCAAAATACTTCACCAATGCTGTTGGATTAAGATGAGCTAATTTAGCTCTTTCTGTTGCAGTTGAAAAATTCTCAAAAGGTAAAGTGTTAACATCTATCTCTTTTTTGTATACATTATTACGATCAAGCTATATAAATCTGCAGGATTAATAGCTATAAATAATAAAGGTGAGCTATCCCATATTATAACAGTGTATATTTTATTATGAAGAAAGTTTTGTGATTGGTGTGAACCCATGATTTTTCCACCAACATTATTAATATTTTTTAATAATTCCAATACAGCCTTATTTATTATTGGTTGTTTATTCTGCTCTTGTTTGATTGCAGTCTTTATATCGCTAGGTGTAAGTTTAGAGATTAGTTTAGCTGATCATTCAAAGCTTACTCGCTTTGGCATCAAGTATGCTTCTAATATGATTTCTCTTCTTTGTAATATATCAAATGTGATAAAAATAAACAAATAATGGTATCTAAATTTCAGGTTATGAAGTCATAACAAGTATTCAACATATTGTTTAAATAGTATGCGCTGCTTTTAGAAATTATCTTCATACCCACCAATGCCATAACTATAAAAAAAAAGCCATGCAACACCAAAAAAATATTACTATAGGGAATACAAATTATAACTTTTATGTTCTTACTTTGTTCCCAAAAAGGAATATAAATTTTAAATTTAGTGTTTTCAAATTTTTTTAAATGTTCCTAAGAACACTGAAAACATCAAATCTTTAACACTGGTTAAGTGGGTTTAGATTGTCAATCATTGTTTATTTTGATTTGTGTAACACAACACAAAAATCACATCAACTCAAAAACTATGATTTACTGATTTGCTTAGTTTCTATTAAATATGTATTGTATGTTCCTCATATTAATTTTTACATATTATCTGTACTAATTTATTAATAAAAAGTTTTTTATTGATTTAACCAATAGGATATCGATATACAGAAATATGTGAAATAATCTTAATTGTGCTAATTTACTTAATTGATAAATTATTACTTAAATTACTTATTAAAATTGATATAATTGTATATTTTAAATTTTAGTCTTATATAAACATAAATGTAGGAGCCAGTGGCACCTTTACTTCACTTGTTTCTTTTTCTCATCAGTTTCATCATCTTTTGTCAGTTTTATCACCTTTTGTCAGTTTCATCATCTTTTGCCAGTTTTGTTACTTTTCATCATTTTGTCATTTGAAATTTTAGTTGACAAAAAATGAAACTAGGTTTCGCATTTTATCAGTACGAAACCTCAAAGTTTCATCAAACAACTATAGATACAACTATTGGCAGAGTATTATTTGATGATATCAGGTTTACCAATATGATCACATAAAATGTGAGAGCATTCAACTTTTTGATCATGGCTAGAGGTTAGAACTAGTTAAAAAAATTTGACTATAAATTCAGTTGACCCGGTTTTATATTAAATCAGTTTTGTAATTGTATAATCCGGTTATAAAATTAGACAAACCAGTTTTAAAATTAAAATCTGATTATAAAATTTTGACAAATCAGATTTAAAATTAAAACCTGGCTTTATTTTGATCTTGAAATACATAAACTATAATATTAGGAATAGGGTGAAAAACAGGTAGCCTGTTGGGCCTGTGTAGGCTTTTTTTAGAAATTAATTTAGGTTATCTTCAAAATTATAGTTACATGATAAATCATCATGTGACTAGTGTTTTGACGAAATGGCCCAAATTAATTTCCAAAAAAAGCCCATATGGGCCCAACAGGCTATCTGTTTCCCACCCTAACTAAGAACGTTGTGATGATGAATATGTATTATGTACACATGTATGTATCAGAAAAATAATGAATGTATGGTTATCTGCTATCTAGAATGGCAAGTTCGCAAAATCTTGCATTTGATTGGATGTTAAAATTCTATGATTTTACATGTCAATGTTTTACATATAAAATTTATGACCAGGTCACATCTCTATAATAGTATGGAATTGAATTTTTATAATACTCACCAATATTTACCAGAATTTAATTACAGGCAAGATTATTTTACAGTCAATTAATTTACAGATAAATTTTTTTTTTACATTTCTGGGTTGTACGCTTTTCATTCAATCAGATCCAAAAAATGAGATCTTAAGCGTGAGAAATTAATTATGAAATTTTTATGTAAGTTATCTTCTTGATACAGTTAGGAGGGTTTATATATTTAAATATCAAGAATGCGATCTATGTAGCATGTAGATTATATATTAACTAAATCCACTCTAACCCAACAATTTCATGTTTTTGATATTGGGTCGTAAGACGAAAAAATTTGTGTAAATGATTGGGTTGCAAGTGCCGCTGTGCAGCACATGTAAGCCAATTATCTGCTTTGTTGAAGTGATATTTAGACATCATTTCATTATTACAATCAATGGGCTTGCCATTTAAAGTAAAATCAGGTTTTAAATTTTAGCCAACATTTGATAAAAAATATATAAAGATGGTTCTGTTTAACTTTTTTGATGTTCACTATGCTGTTTTTAAAAATTTTTTTTTTGGTAGGAATAATGAATTTCATTGATTCATTTTAGAAAGTGTTAATACTTTTACAAATTATATTACTATTCTGTTACATTATTATGATATAATTGCTGATGAATTACCGCATGTGTACTTTACGTTTATGCATACATATGACTATGCTAAAATAATAAAGTGAGAAAAATATTCTATTCATACCTTCTAATTTAGAGTTTGTTTATTAGTATTAGATTTTGAGACAGCAAATTTTTTAAGTATCTCACTAATTTTCAAATCAGCTATAAACTATTGACCTTAATCACTATTTGTCATGATCAAAGCCAAATTGTAGTACTTTGATCTGAAATCTGGATTAAATGCAGATATTCTTATTTATAATATATTTCAGATTGAGGAT
Source organism: Dentiscutata erythropus (assembly GCA_910591965.1). Lineage (NCBI taxonomy): Eukaryota > Fungi > Glomeromycota > Glomeromycetes > Diversisporales > Gigasporaceae > Dentiscutata > Dentiscutata erythropus. Next base: position 7,253 of record CAJVPY010003234.1, on the reverse strand, counting down.
AAGAATTATAATCCTTACTAGATTATCATATAATATACTTGCTATAATACTAATTTGTCGATGTTGATGGGCATAGAATGGGATTTAATATGAACGACCATACTAAACATCACCATAGATCACTTTTTGTAATATGACAACCCGACTAGTAATTTAAAATTTTTTATATTTTTTAAAAGTTTTGTTTTTTAAAAAAAATTATAAAAATAAAAAAATCTCTATATTAAAAATTTTGATCTTCAATGCGTTTGTCTGTGGCACAGTTCTTTTATACAGTATTTGTCCTGCAACATGGTTGAAAAAGAGCATCAGATTAAATGCATATCATGAATACCAAACAGACAAAACAATAAACCTTATATCATTTGCATTCTTTTCAATTTAACATTATAGAAATTTTTTTAGTTCTTACACTGATAGTCTATCACCAAAAGCAAAATCAATAAATTTTTTTTAATTAATAAAGATCGTATTATACTGATTAGTGCATGTTTCTATTTTCATCGGTGAGATAAAAATTAATTTAATGATTATTTTAAGTACCATATTGAATAATTAATATTGCACATGTGAATTATGTGGATTGGATATATTATTGAAAAGACTAATATACAAAATTTTAATATATAGTACAAATATCCATAATCAAAATACTAAATTCTAACTTTAGTGTTGAAATGATTTTATAATATGAATTTTCTCATTCTAACACTAACTATAGAGAGCTGCTAGAATGATTTTATAATAGAAACTTTCTTATTCTAACACTAATCATAAAGAGCTATTAATAATACAAACTTTCTCATCCTAATACTAACTATAAAGAGCTGCTAGAAAGATAACTTCTCATAACATGTACTTGCAGAATTATCTAGTATTGTAAAATGATTTTTATATGTTGCACACCGGGTGAGAGATCAGTCGTGTAACATCAATGTTTCCTCCTGTTGTTAGAAAAATAATATGAACTTTATCATTCTAATATTAACCATAAAGAGCAATTGGAATGATTTAATAATATGAACTTTTTTATATTAATACTAATCACAAAGAGCTGTTAGAATGATTTTATAATACAAAGTTTCTCATCCAGTGTTTATCCGGATATTTGATCTGAATTTATTCAGTTATCCGTTTGCTGTTGATATCCAGATAGTTATCCGAATACCTTTCGGATTATCCAGATATCTGAACGATCTGAGTTATCCGAGTTGGAACCCTGCTAACTATAAAGAGCTGTTAGAATGATTTTAAAACAAAGACTTTCGCATCCTAACACTAACCGTAAACAGCTATTAGAATAATTGTTTTAGTTTATTACTGTATTTGCTACAGTACTGTAATTATTATTTTTTTGTTATAGCGATGTTTGGCTAAAACTCATATGACTTATATCTTCTTTCAAGGTGATAGTAGGTCAACAGATCGAAAAGGCTGCTAAGCAGTGATGCTTTAGCAAGCGACGATCACATAGGTGATCCTAGTTTCAACAAGAGAGTCCAGTATATGTAAGGGGGATAAATATAAATTACTTTAGGAGCTTATGGCGCGAATACTAATATATCCAAATTTAGCAGGGAACGTATGAAAATAACAAAAACATAAGAGCACGAAAGCAGCCCTTTCAAGAGGAAATTCATTTTCGAACTCTGTTCTACTCTCTCTCAGTAAATTATACCATGTGGCAGCTTAAACATCTCTTTACAGCCAGCCTGCATTATGTAGGTGGGAAACCACCGGCTAAAATCATATGACTCCAAAACTTCAGGCTAACAGCCGTCCTGCATTTATGCGTGTGGGAAACCACCGACTAATTCCAACCATACATCAAATGCACTGATGCATGATATAAATCTCTTTCAATTATACATCAAACGTACTGATGTATGCTATATATCTCTTCAGCTATACATCAAACGCACTGATGTATGATATATGCTATAACTCTCTAATAAAGTTTGAATATCCAGCGCTATTAGCGCTGGAATGCATCATAATTGAGCGCAAATTTATAGTATCAGATGCATTGATTCTGTCCTCTGCTTAGATCTTCCATTCCTGGTTTCGTGCAACAACGTTGCGCAGCTATCTAGTTATTAACAATATTTGGAGTGATTTTCATTAGTAAAACATTACATTCTTAAAAAGTACTGTAAAACATATAAATTAGTTACCCGGGCAATTGATCTACACTAGCCAATCAGACAAATTTCTTCCTTTGAGTATTGATAATAAATTCGATTTAGTAAAATCCAAATTATATATATAAAATGAGTGACGGAAACATTTCACACATTATCATTGCAGTGATATCTACCCCTTAAAAATTAGGGGTGCTTATCATTGCGATGATAATGAGTGAAATGATTTACAGGTTTCATTTTCCGTCACTCAAATAGAAATAGAAAACAAATCTATAAAGAAACAGAAATAGAAATAGTGGAGCGAGTATGTAGAGCCGAGTATGTCTAGGCCCAAACCCGGTCAGTTAATTTATGAGCCCGGGCAGAGACGGGTACCTTAATTTTTACAGGAGGATCCCCAGATTTCATGGTCGGAATGGATGGAATGCATCGGGTTAGGGTTAGCTATACTGGTTAATAGAAGCTATAGTAAAATTATCAGCTGGGCATTTCTTACTTAATGAACGATTATGGTTTCATTAGTAAAATACTTAGTAGTCTTTGATCAATTCAGGCCCATTCAACTAGGGTTCTGATGCATTCTGACTAGGAATTTTGGGATCTCCCTGAATGACTCTACTGAAATTTTAACTATAACTTTATAGATTTGATTACTGCAATTAGTGTATGAAATACCCCAATTAATTATGTACATATTGTACTTAAGTACATATTTGATTTAAATATGCAATGGATTAATGTAAAAAATCCATATCTACTTCTCTTGACCTCTCTTGACCTCTTACACTCTAAAATGAATTACTACTTAGCTGCATTTGTTGCGTTTGTTGGCTACTTTTTGTATAAGAGTTATATTTATCCGTTATACTTGTCACAATTACGTAAAGTTCCTGGTCCACCTGTTAATAATTTCATTCTTGGACATTATGCCTCTTATTTAAACCAAGAACTAGGTGAAGCTTTTATTCAATTAACAAAAAAATATGGTGAAATAGTTCGGTACAATATCTTATTGAGCCGACCCAATATACTGATTACTGATCCAAAAAGTATTGGTAAATTGTTGTTATGATTATCCAAAGTATTACATCGACGAAGATATTGTCAAAGAAATTTTAGGTGAAGGCATTGCAATGGTTGAAGGGGATTCCCATAAGCGGCAAAGAAAAATAATGAGTTCTGCATTCGCTTTTGCAAACATTAAGGTATTGTTTTATGGTCATTAATGTTGCAGTTATCATTATCTGTTGAAAAGATTAATCCTAATAAATTGTATTTGATTATTTAAACTTGCATAATTTAAAGGAAATGCTTCCAACATTCGCTAAAGTTGGTTATAAATTGAGAGATATCTGGATAGAGCAAATTGGTAATAAGAAGGAGGAAAGAATTACCATTACTAAGTCACTTCAAAATTTGACTTTAGATGTTATTGGTCTTGTTGGTATGCTTTAGTTTATATTTATTCTACATGTTACTATAGATTTCACCAATGACCTTCCTAATCATAATTGTCATTATTTTATTAGGATTTAATTACGAATTTAATTCTACTACCACTCCAGAGTCTGAATTGGTACGAGCATATGAAACAGTACTTGGTCCTGATATTTCTCCTTTATCCTGGGCTATTTTGGAGCTCTTTCCGTCCATAAGAAAACTTCCAACCCCTTTCAGTAAAAATTATACTGCTTCTGTTGATATTACACTTTATTAAATTTTAAATTTTGAAGGTTATGACGTTTCTCCTAGCTGGAAATGAAACAACTAGTATTGCATTAGCTTGGACACTATACTTTCTTGAAAAAAATCCTGATATGCAGGATCGTCTTTGTAAAGAAGTACTTGAAGTATTTATTGATCGTAATCGTTTTCTAACCCTTGATGAAATTGAACAATTGAAGTATTTAGAATGTGTCTTTAAAGAAGTTTTAAGAATTTCTCTGCCAGGTATAATCCAATAACTCTTTATCTGTCTTATTTCTATTTATTTATCTATAATTTTTCGATTTATATTAATTTATAACTTAAAGTGCCCGCGGTCCAACATTATAATTTAAAAGATGAAACTATGAATGGTTACTTAATTCCAAAGGTATTTTATTAAATAACTTTATAATTTATTTATTTGATGATTATATGATATATAATTTTAAATTTTTTTCTTTTAGGGAACTCCTTTAATGATTCCTATCTACGCAATCCATCATGATCCTTTAATATGGGATGATGATGCAGAATATTTTAACCCATCTCGATGGCTTAATCCGGAAATAAGATCAAAAGTAACAAGCAATAATTTCCTACCTTTTAGCACTGGTCCAAAATCTTGTTTAGGAATGAAAGTAGCTCAAATGGAATTTAAATCGGTTTTATCTATTATAATTAGAAACTTTGAATTCAGATTAGTTGAAGGTTTTACTTTTAAAAAGAAATATACTGGTTTAACTAAACCTATTCCTGGAATCGATTTATGGGTTTCAAAAGTAGATTATTAAATCTTTTTTGAATATATAATTCTTGATTAGATTATTAATTACTTTATTAATTGTTGCATAACTTATTTTTAATTATCTATAATTTCGACACCCATATATATATGCACTTTTCTAAGTCATATCCGTAAACATAATTTTTTAGAATCTAAGTCTTGATTTGAGAAATGTTCGAGATTTCTATTACATTAATCTGTTTATTAAAATTTTTTTCGTATTATAAGTAACTCTTGATATAAGAAACCTTCGATATAAGAAACTCTTGATATAAGAAAATTTCTTGCAAGTCCCAATTAAAAATTCTATAATAAAAAGCTCTTGATATAAGAAAATATCGATACAAGAAAGGTTTTGACTGGACCTGGCAACTTTTTTATATCAAGATTCACTTGCATGTATTTGTTCAATCAGTATTGGTCTAATCTTATTGACTTCCAAAAATTGTTATAATTTCACTATCATCTTTGTTCCATTTCATTTAACCAATAAGTGGTTACATCAGCAAGTACATTTTTTGTGAGGGACCAATATGAGATTGGTTTAACGTGAGGTCAATTAATATTTTTTATGATTTCTAATCATTGGCGGACTTTAAATACTAATTGACCTTACGTTGGAACTAACTTCATGTTGGTCCCTCACATTTTTTATATAATCTACATAGGTCTACAACTTTATATAATTATTATATAGAATACTATATAAAAATTATATATAGTATATACTAGTGCGATGGGTAGCGCATTCGTGCCATCCATCTTATTAATAAGTTGCATGCATTAAAAAAAAAAATAGCTATTGTTGTACACACAATATATGGCTAAGGTAGATTAGCTTGCATTAAGTTTATCATGATAACTGTTACTATTTTAATATTTAAAAATATCATTGATTAATAATTAAACATATATTTATTAAGACTGTATAAAATCAAATCATCACTAATGAATGCATTACTATAAATCTAAAAACTCAAGGTCAAATCATCATCATTACATAAACAATTTAATAAAATAAATATTTAAATTAAAAAAAAAAAATGAAATGGATGAAAAACAGAAATATGAATTATCTATTCTTTTTTTAAATAAATTCTTAATTGTACATAATAACATTTAATTAATGCCAAAGGAATTTAACTGTAATTCTAATTATTAATCTTCGACTTTAACATTATTTTAACTTCTCAAAGTTCAACAATATGGTTTAGGTTAAGTTAGTTGCATTTGAAATTATCGTAATTTCTATTAAAAATACTTAAAAAATCTGTTACAAAACTTATCATTCCAGTAACTACTGTAAAGTATGTAGCTGAATAAGTTTGCATTGTGATTTCAATTATGATTTCTATCGTGAGTTGCTTAATTTTGTTACAGTACGACCACAGGCATAGTTAAGTATGTTTGCATTAGAATTATCATGATTTCTCTTATGAGTTATTGTAAACAATTCTGTTACAATTTACATCTCTGGTAACTACAGCATATGATTGTGGTTGTTTTAGTTTGTATTTACAGAATTTATTCGTTAACCCAGTGACACATGCATAGAGCTTCATATTTGTCTTCATTATTCAAATAATATTTGTAACTGATGAATATTTAAATATTTATCTAATGAATAATATATTTCTTCAAATAAGCAAATTATATTTTAATAATTTTCATTATCATGCAAACTCTCATGATTATAGATCTTTCTTCTTGTTATTTTTTGTAAGTTATTAAATAAGCACAACAATCACAAATTAAAACTCAGTTAGCCAATAATAACTTGTAAATCATGATCATAATTGTATGATAACATCGATATGGATCATATAATAATAAATATCATCAAATTTGTTCTGTTAGAACAAATGGTTGGTTGAAATGTGCCATTGTACGGCACATGTCAACCAACTATTTGCTCACACAAAACAAATTTCATGATATTAATCATTGCATAACCAATATCTTACACTGGCAATCATAAATAATACAGCAAAAAAAAAAATTATTAGATCAAATTATCTTATACAATTTCATGTATCCTTTTGTTTTTTTTGTTTTTTACTCATGAATGGCATCACTGTTTACTAGTAGAATTTTATTAAACATCAATACTGCCAATGCAAAAATAATTATGCATGTGTTACAAAACACATTATGCATTATTTTTGTTTGTTTTTACTAAAGATCAGATGGCTTATATGTACTATGTGACATATTTTTATAAATAGAAGTTCTTTGTCTGATTTTGCATTTTGTGCAATGCAATGTTAGAGTTAATTGATAATCAAATCAGCAAAAAAAAGAACTATATCGCTTCCACCTAGGGTTCTGCAAAATCAAATCAAATCAAATATTTAATAGATTTGAATTCGATATGATTTTTTCAAATCAAATATCAAAAATATTTGAATTTGATCAAGTCAAATCAAATCAAATATAATATTTATTTGAGTTTGATTTGATTTGATATTTGACATTACGGTAAAGTGGTGGCACATTTTGCCACATCATATAGAGTATTATATATTTGATTGATATATATGTGTTCCACATCATTACACCGATTCTGAATTGACAAGTGTCATTTCACAAATTTCACTGATCGTGAAATGGCCCAGGTC
>CAJVPY010003233.1:0-14466 GCA_910591965.1 Dentiscutata erythropus | reverse complement strand
GATCAACATAAATTAGCCAATTAGATGATCTTGAGATCACAAGATTATAGGACTAGTTTTTGGACCAGTCCTGTACTGAACCCGTTTCCCGTGGACCACTTAACATCCCTAACTGAAATGTGCGAAATAATCATTAATAATTCGTTTCGTTTCTATGTCAAAATCCCGAAAATTAATTGTCGCGTCGCGTGATGTCGGTTAGTAATAATGATTACTAATCATAAGCGGGGTTTGAATATTGGAACCCCGGCATCACGCACGTGACAATTAATTTTCGGCAGATTTTAGTTGACGAAAGACGAAACTAGGTTTCACGTTTAGTCAGCGCGAAACCTCTAGGTTTCGTCTAACAACTATAATCGCTACCCTGAAATTTAATTGTCGCGTCGCGTGATATCGGATTCCAATATTCATAAAAAGGTTTGAATTGAATATTGGAACCTGACATCACACGACGTGACAATTAAATTTCAGGTTTTGATTTTCAAAATTTGACATAGACCCAGGGTAGCGATATACGGTAAATTACAAAGTCCTATTTTGAATTACAATAATAAAACCCATATGCTTCATGATCACCGTTGTATATCGGATATTCATTGAGATTTTTTGACTGATATCAATTTTGATAAATCTTATGAAAATTCTAACCCATGATGTAACGATACACAACAGGAAAATCGATTTATCGTATCATAAATTTTTTCGGCCCATATTAATTTATTGTGTAACACTTTTTTACCATATAAAGAGACAAATTTTGTTTCTCGTCAGAAAAATAGTAAGACTTATCCAGTAAGGAAATTATTTAAAAGATGGTTTCTGAGGTAAATTGTTATTTATTTTTTATTTTTTATTTTTTTTTAATTCTTGATTAATTCACTTCATTTGCTAATTAATTCTTGATTAAATTCAATCGACACCCACCATAACTTTATACTGTAATACTGTTATATAAGTTCAGATTTCCAGCATGAAATTAGAATATGATTTGATCATCATTGGTGCTGGGATCGTTGGGTGTGTCGCAGCCGTTGCTTTTGGAAAGCAAGGGAGAAAAGTTTTACTTATCGGTAGGTATTCTAAAGCCACCCCACCATACAGTTGAAACATCTTTAATCGAATGCTATTAATATATAGAAAGAGATATGAGCGAACCCAACAGAATTGTTGGTGAATTACTTCAACCTGGAGGTGTTAAAGCTTTAGAAAAGCTTGGTTTATCAGGTACGCTTAAATAATGCAATATGTTCGGTCAAACTATTTAATTATTATATCATTTTTTTCAAGATTTTTAAAATTTTTTATAGAGTGCCTAGAAAATATTGATTCAATCCCATGCTATGGATATGGTGTTTTTTATGAAGGCGAAACTGTTTCTATACCTTACCCAAGTGTAAATGGCAAAGCTTCCCGAGGTCGTTCATTTCATCATGGAAAATTTATTATGAATCTTCGAAAGGCTGCTTCAAAAATATCAAAGTATGATATTAAGTCTGATGAGTTTATTTATCATATAATCGCTACAAAACATAATAGATCTTAATATAATGCTTATTAAAAAAGTGTCACTATCTATGAAGCTATGGCGAATGATATTATTAGTTGTCCATTAACTGAACGTGCATTAGGTGTAATATGTACACCTAAGGGCGAAAGTGATGTCCGCCATGTTAGTGTTTTTATTCTTAACTCACACGTGACTTCATTTCTCTAACCTTCATTATTGCAAATGATTCTACCATAGTTTCACGCTCCTTTAACAATCATTGCTGATGGTTGTTTTTCAAAGTTTCGTAAAGACTTTATCCTAAGAGATGTACAAATAAAATCTAATTTTGTTGGGTAACCTTTATAACTCGGTTAGTTTCCGTTGATATAATTGTACAAAATTAGCTAAGCTTTTTTCTGGTTTGATGAATAGATTTGTAATGAAAGATGCTATACTTCCATTTCCGAATCATGGTCATGTAGTACTAGCTAGTTCGCCAATTTTGATGTATCAGGTATTTAATTTATATATTACAATTTGATTTTTTTTTTTGTTAATTATATAATTAATATTCATACATTTTTCATTTAGATAGGTACACATGAGACACGCGTATTAATTGATGTTCCTGGAAAGTTGCCAAGTAATGGTTCAGGCGAACTAAAGGTTTGCAAGATATAGTCTTCGTTTATTTATTGCATTTACAGTTTTTCTAACAATCACCTTTTTTTCATTTATTGCAAAGAAATATATTGAAAGTAACGTCTTGCCATTTATTCCAAAATCTGTTAAAGTAAAATTTTTAAGCATATTTTTTTATAGTTATATTTTATAGTTATAATTTGTTATCAACAATAATTAAAATATTGAATTCTGATTTTAGCCATCCTTTTATGAAGCATTACAAACTGAGCGTCTTCGTTCAATGCCAAACAGCTTTTTACCACCTTCTGCCAATGTTAACGGAGGATTGATTATTTTGGGTGACGCGATGAATATGAGGCATCCTTTGACTGGTGGTATGCACGAATCTTCAAAATTTTTGATATATTTTTATGATTTATATTAATGATATGAACTACTTTTAATCGTAGGTGGTATGACTGTAGGCTTTAATGATGTATTAATACTTTCCGATCTTTTATCTCCTACTCAAACACCGGATTTCAACGATATTGGACTTATATTGGCACAATTGCAAGTATTTCATTGGAAGCGAAAATTTTATTGTAGTACTGTTATAAACGTACTTGCGCAAGCGTTACATTCTTTATTTGCTGCAGCGGATGGTAGGCATTAATTCTTTACAAAAGCACATGTCTTGTTACGGTTTTAAATGACCACGTCGTTTTTCTTATATATATAGACAAGTATTTACATATATTACGTGAAGCATGTTTCAAGTACTTTAAGCTCGGCGGTATTTGCATCAGTCATCCTTGTGGAATGTTGGCAGGGTATGTGTTAGCTTTATTTAAATTATTAACTTGAGGTACACATAAAATTTTAATAATTATTGTTATTGTTATTAGATTATATCCAAGTCCACTCTTGCTTGTCGTTCATTTCTTTGCCGTGGCAATATATGGAGTGTATAGAATATTTCGAGAAGACACAATTTTACACATACCGGAAAACATTTTAAAAAGTATTATTGTAATTTATACTGCATGTGTTGTTATTTTACCTGTTTTATGGACAGAGTTAAGATTTTAGTGTTCGTTTTTTTTTAAGATTAAATTTTGGATTATTTGTTTGTTATTATTATACATATATATATATTTAATAAGTTATTATAGATCATTACGTACTAAATTTTTTTACAAAATAATAGTCAACTATTTAAGTAATTTAATTTAACTTTATTATCTTTCTAAATTACTTGGTTATATATAGATTGATTGACATACCAGTCGTGGCACGCCAGCGAGCATGCACGGTATAAAAAAAATATATTTATAATACACACACTTATATATTATAAATAGATTTTGTATAATATGTAAGTATATTATAGTGTTGGTGATATACCATATCCGAGAATTACTATTTAAAAATTTCAAAATCTTTAATTGCAAATAACATTTGATTCACTGGTCCGTTTTGGATGATTTTACCCGTCTCAATCACAGATTGAATGAAGACAAATCGGGCTCCAACTGCCATCACGTAATCCCGATATGAACATGGTTTGAAACAGATATTTGGCGCAAATAAGAGACCCTTTATGATACAGATAGGGTTCATATAGGTGCTCAATATATATCAGAATGCCGATGGCTCTATTGGTAAATCGTAAAGCTATAAGGCAAGCTATTTACCGATAGAGCTATCTGAAAAAAATCTTATCCAATCAAAGAATTTAAAAAATTATAACAAGGTAGGCATCTATATGAACCCTATTTGTATCATAAAGGTCTCTTATTTGCGCCAAATATCTGTTTCAAATCAGGTTCATATCGGGATTACGCGAAGCCCGATTTGTCTTCATTCAACCTGTGATTGAGATGAATCTAACGAGCTCAAAATCGTTAAAATCCAATCATGGAATCTCGAGATCGTTAAGGATTTGTGTCACTTAGGGTGTTTTAGGATTGATTATACCTTCTAAAAATTCCGCGGATATGCCATGATTATGTTCTGGCAAAGATTTTGTCAAAGGGCATTTCAATTTTTTTTGGCGTGCCAGGTATTTATATGCCGATTAAGTGATTATAAAAGCTTAACATGAGTTATTATGTTGCAATTAGAGTTGGAACTATTACATATTACATTTATAAAAAATTTAAAAATTTGAAAAGCAATTGTTTTATAAAAGTTACTCTTGGAATACAAAAAGTGTGATTATAGGGAAGTATGCCAATTATAAGGGTTAAAAATTATTATATTTAATAATAATTTTTTTTAATAAATATGCTTATATAAAAAGTGACTATAGAGAGGTTTGATTGTATACAGTATATTTTTATTTATTTTTTTATAATAATATATATATAAGTATTATTTAAAATCACTTTTACTAAACGCATTTATGGTGTTTTACCATCTATGTTTCATTATTATAAAAACTAGCCAATTAATTAATATACGATGTTCTAAGTAAAAATGCTTTACTCTTCCTAAGCCTTAATTCCAAACCTAAATACTAACTTTAATATACAGTTATAAAAAATTTGTGCTAAAAATTTTATACAAAACTTATAAAAAACTTAAAAAATATATAAACTATATAATATATAGATACAAACCACTATAAAGTACATTTTATAATAAATAATTTAACAATACAGAGAGACCTCTCTAAATGCACTCTTTATAAATGCACTTTCTATGTAAAATCTTTTTAAATGCATAGTACAGTCTGGTTCTAGCTTATAATAGCACTATATACAGTATTTTGCTTTCTATAAATGCACTTTCTATGTAAAATCTTTTTAAATACATAGTACAGTCTGGCCCTAGCTTATAATAGCACTATATATTTTGCTCTCTATAAATGCACACTCTCTCCAAGTACACATTTTTTAAATTTTTTGGGGTGCATTTAGAGAGGTTTCTCTGTATAGTAATACAAAAATTTTTAAACCAAATTAGATATTATTGTATAATTAGTATTTTAAAAACTTTAACTAAATATGTTTTTAAGAAATAGCACTTACTGTATATTACTGTATAGTATTATTAAAATTAATTTATAAATAAGAAATTAAAAAATAAATATTACACTTAAATAATTATACAGTACAAAATAAAATTTTAACTTATACAATATATATATTATTATATTTAATATACTGTAAAATATATAGCTAAATTTTTCTGTATACTGTATACTGTAGTATAGTATTGTACATAGAACAATTTGAACATTTTTTTAAATTAAAATTATTTAAAATTCTATATTTAATTTTTTAAAAATGAGTCTAGCATCTAAAAAAATATATAATTGTATATTTTTTAAATTAATTTATTAATTATTTAAACTTGAAACATAGGCTTGGATAGTTTTAAACAATTTTGAGCACATCCCATGTACAACACTGCTGTAGCATATTTATTATAATAATAATAATAATACTACTAATAAATATTAACAATACAAAAACTTTAGAATTCTATTGATTTGATCAAATTTTGCAATCAAATTTTGCAGTAAACTGTAAGATTTCGTATTAGACTAATTATAGCTTTATTAAAGATATATTTATAGCTATATTTAAAAATATGCTAGTGTAATTCTGTAATTATAATGGTTCTTGCAAAAAGCATTGCTTTGAAATAAAAGACCCAAGCAAACAGATTTTAGTTTTAGTTTACTCATAAGTATTCCAAAAAAACTAACATTCCTCTAATAGCAAAACTAATAGTAATACAATGCATAAATTTGGTTTTTCTCAAACTTCAAGAACATGCTATATCGAATTAAATTAAGAGTCGTTCATAATCCAGTAATCTGATTATACAGTATAACATTATTAATATATTTTTATTTATTTATTCAAATTATTTTTTTAATTTCAGAATTATATAGTGAAATACTATTGGCCAAAATGTAGTGCATGTAGTACAAATATTGTAATAACAAATTTTTGGTGAAGTGAATAATATTGATATCACCGAAATTGAATGCTTACGTCACATCGCAGGTTATATAATCGAAATGAATTATTTTTGCAATTGTTCGAAAAAGGAAGTTGTTTCAATGAACTAAGTACAGAAGTAAATGGAAACCATTTCAGCATTTAAGTCCGAAAGGACACGGATCAGTCCGACAAAACGACTATTTTCAGAGCATAATGATTGTTTCGTAATTCGTTGACACACACAAAAAACATCATTATGACTCTACCGGTAATGTCCTTCGAACAATTAGTTTACACTTTCTAGTAATAAAACATTTACATATTATATATATATATATATATATATATTAATATACTGTATAATATATCGGTTTATATATGGGTAGGTACGTATGTACATACGCCCGTACAGTACATAAAATTCTTAACGGGAAAATGTCAAAATTTAAGGATAGAAAAATTCTGCAGCCTGTCAATAATTCACATATGCGTGCATTTACTAATAAAGCCATATTAAAACTTGAACAGTGCTTATTTAGTACTCATATTCCTTATGTCAAGACACGTAGTGGTGGTCACGCGACGTTACTCCGTTATTTCATTAAAAAAGGATAAGTTAAAGTTGAAAGAACACAATCAAAATTGATTAAATATATATTAATAAATATACAAACAGAGAAGAGTTTTATCATATATAATATATGTTTCTTTTAAATCATTTTTTTAAAATCTGTACGTACGCATGTATGCATGCATATACGCACATACAATAAATCCAACAACGATATCTTATTTTTTAAGGAAATACGGATATGTACGTACGTAATAATTGTACATAATAACTGTACGTAATAGAAATTATTTTATTCAAAAGTCAAACTTTCGAGCTATTAAAAAAAATATATTTTTTTTCAGAGAATTTGTATGTAAGGGTATAAGATCTAAGAATCATGAGTCAAATAAATCATATTCAAAGGTTTTTAGAACCTTAATTTAATTATTTTTAATAATTGCTCATATTTAGAAACGAATATGAAACCAATCTCATATGATTAATCTAATTCGTTAATAACATTTTGTCTAATTATTTTAAACGTGTTATGATTGGTGGTCCTGTAGTAATCTAATATTTATCTTCATTAATTAATTAATTCATTCATTCATTCAACGTCAATTAGAAATCTGATAACAAGCTTAGAAAATTGGCGGTTTATACATGCACAGTACATACGTACGTACGCTTGCCATTCAAGCATTCTTATACCAATACGCAAATTGATTATATTAAATGGTTTTTTTATTGCTTAAGTCTTAATGTCTCTGTATAATCAATTTGCAGCATTCGTTAGCTATATGCCGTTCAAACAATCTTTTTTTAAGTGCATACAATATGTGTCAATAATTCTTTGTCTATCTTAAAAAAAAATCAAAAAAAAAGCATACAGGATGTTTATATCAGCCGACTGTGAAAACTCCTTAGAAATCATAAAATGCTATGCATAAATCATAAAAATTCTTAGAATCACGCGTCTTTTACTTCGTTATTACGAAGAAAAAAAAAATTCAACTCTCACGTGCTTTTATATTGGAAATTTTTAATAATAATAAATACATTATGTACAAAAATTTTTAAAAAAATTCCTTTTCATAGCAAGAAGCGCCGACTCTTTCACGTAAAAAGGAATGATTTCCCCTTTTTTTTTTCGAAGCAATTATGCATGAATAATGTCGTTACATGTCTTCATACTATTGCTTTAATAGCCTACGAATAATATTGGAGCTGTGTGTCCTCGCATGTATTCGATGCTTTTTTTTTTTTTTTTTAAAAAAAAAAAAAGGTTAAGTACGAATTTGAACGGTTGATATAAGAATAGTATTAATCGAATCAGCCAATTATCACACATTTACACAATTGTTTTAATCGTGAACAGTTTTTCCTATTTATTCGTCACGTTGAAAGGGAAGATTCGCTCCATATTTTGCCAGAAAGATTAAGATAATGATATTAAAGACTTTTATCAAATATTATCATGAATCTTGGAAGTGTAGCCTATAATGAAAATAAATTAATATCAAGGGATAAAAGAATAAAAAGATTATGATGGGATAAAAAATTGTACCTTGTTTTTGCGAGCCACGAGAATCCAATCATGTTTCTCAGCTATTATATCAACAATAAACATTACTTGTATGTGAGAGTTGACGTTTGTATAATCATTTGAAACCAATGCGCTATGTGCGAACCACATTTCTAATAAAAAACGAATAAGTTAATAAAAAAAATCTTATGAAATAAATGAAATAATAATAATAATAATAATAATAATAATAATAATAGGAATATGAACACACTTTTAGAATGTTTAGAATACTTTTTCTTATTTCCTTGCTTCGTAATACCACACACTCCACATCCTTTCTTACAGAATTCTTTATTTCCTTGTAAAAATCGTTCAGGATTACAATCAAATGAAGAAGTAGTTCCATGAAACATCGCATGAGTAATATTCTCAGTTTTAAGACCAGTTTTGTTTGCGATTTTTCTCTTATATTTTTCATGAGCTTTAACAAGTTTAGTTGGCATATCCAAACGAATTATTCCTTTAATTTCGGCTCGTGGAATATCCGAAAAAAACATTCTTTTTACAATTAGATAATCTTGATCTTGTTCACATAGAACAGTCATCTGTGTAGCCTCTAAAGTTGGAAGGTAAGAAAACATGTCGGAAGTTGGTAATGAAATACGGGATAAATTACTTGATCGAGTTGTATAAATATTATTATTTGGATAAAATAATAGAGTATGACATAATTCACATTCTAACATCATCGATTCGTTAATAAATCTACAAGAAGGACATTCTTTTCCAAAAATATAAGCACTATTACGTTTTTCTTCGGTATTAATGCTATTATTTTTTTCTTCAGAAAGAATACTATGACGCTTTTCTTCATTAAGACTATTATTTTCTAAAGTCAATGCTACAGACTTTTCTGATATGCCATCAAGTTTCAATTCTTTGTCACGACAACTTAATACTTCATATAATTTACATGCTATCTGAATATCATCTAATTGTTTATCCTCTTCAACAACTGTGGGTAAAGGTAAAGGTGAAACAATATTATTACTTCTCGAAGTTATTTGAGAAATTTGAGATAATGGTCTCGGTAAACGAGAAACTTGAGATAATGGTCTTGATAAAGGTATAGTTCTTTCAGAAGTTTCTTCGGATGAAGAAATTGGAGTTATCATTGAACAAATCCGCGAACTCTTGGGTCGTTTTACGTTTCCTATTCTCCCTCCTGTATTTCCACCAATGTGACCTCCATAGAAGTCAGACTCTTGTCGATAAATATTATTATAAATACTGCTTGAAATACTATTACGACCACATAATTGTTGTTGTGGTTGATTTAACATTAAGGGTTTATCATTTTGACGAAGAACTGCTTTCTTTGTCCAAGACTTTAATCTTCCAAGTAGTTTTTTGCCTTTATTATTAGAAGGTTGTTTTTGATAATCAACCAACATAAATTCTTGTTCCATTTTTTTTCTTTTTTAAAATCTTTTTTTTTAAAAAAAAATAATAATAAGTTTAATTTTTGTGTAATTTTATTTGAAAAATCCAAGTTTTTTTTTTAAAAAATAAAAAGTCTAATTTTCTATAATTTTTCCAACGGGCTGAAAGAAAGGGCGATCAAGTAGGTTTTATATATGAAACTCGATAGGAAAATCTAAACAAACAAATGATTTTCTAAGTTAGATTTTCAAAGTTAGAAAAATTAGAAAACCATTCACCATTAAATACTATATTTGTAAATTATTATATAGAAAAGCATTACATGTGTATCATTAAATTATTTTTCTGTCACCAATGTTGTTTTCTTTTACGAACAATATTCAACGTAATGTTACGTACGGACGTATGTACATATGTATGTAAAAATACGCACGTACGCACAATGTACGTGCGTGATCAAAAGGTAAGTCCAAACCATACAATTTTGTGAATTCATGTAAAATAATATAATGGAATTATCTGGTACCCTTGTTAACTAGATAAAATTGTCGGAAAAGTGGCGTGGGGCTTTTTGTTGGTCAACAAATTTTTAATATAACTGATATAGACAAACACTGCATTTATTAATAATATATAGTGTAGTACATTGAAAAAACAAAAAAAAACTCGATTATCGTTTATAAAAAGTATTTTTTAGTCCGGGGCTCATCACTAGATTTTTAAACAATTGGTAAACTCAATCTTTAATATTATCATCTTAATATTATCTTAATATTATCTTTATATTACATGATCTATATCGATATCTTGAGCAAAAAAATCGTTTACCCCAACATCAACAATTTACCGAGACAATATATTTATTATTATATAATGGAGTTTTTTTTTTTTTTTTGTGGGGATATAATGATGAGTTGGCGTGCATTTCGTACACAGTAGGTGAAATATTTACTGGCTAATTTTATATGAATATGCATTTGTATTATAACATATTATAACATCTATTATTTTTTTTTAATATTTTGACATTTTCTAAAATGACAAAAAATGAAACATTTATTATGAATATCACCTTTTAGAGATTAGTGAAAAGTTAATTTTTTTAAAAATCTAGGAACAAAAAGATTATTTTGGAACTCATTGTTTGTTGCATTGTGTAAGGGGTTCTTGAAGTCACATGAATCCATTTCTTGTGAGATTATAGACCGGTAATAAAACTCGTTTTTTATTCCCATATCGATATTAACTAACTTTTTTCGAATCCTTTATATGTCACTTGATAATCGGTGTACATTTAAGTATTTAAGTATTACTGTATTAACGTTAAAAACGTTAACGTTAACAATGTCATAGCCTTGTCATAACATTGTCATAACATTGTCACCTGATACTACGCTTAACCCAACAAGATTTCATTGCTACTCTTTTGAGAATCGTATTATTAATTGTTTAATTTTTTTTTTTTTTTTTGATATCGATACTATACAGCAATACAGCAATATACCGATACATACGACGTATCAAAAAAAGTCTTTCCGAAAATTCGGGTAAAAGTTATTCGGAAACATTTCGCCGAAATTCACTACTTTTTTAGCTGGCAATACATCAGAAAATAATTAAACTATTGCACCTTTTTTTTCTTGGTTTAAAAAAAATTTAAAAAAGTAAATTATTTCTAAATCCTTTAAATAACATGCATTTTTGTTGGGGTTGAATTAAAGTTCGGCTTCTTCATTGTTGTGATTTAGAATACTACGTATATGTAATATGTATCAGTATATATTTTTAGCTCTGTATAAATTTTTATTACATTTTAACCAATGAACAAATAGTACGTAGTATGTCCTACATATAAAAAGAATATATCAAAATGCATGTTAGCGATGATGGATGAACATAGCAGAAAATTTATTATTTTGCATAAATGCTTTTATGCTTTTCGTTTTGAGTGACTTAGTAATATTAATAATAAAACGAATAAAAATTTCTTATCATACTCAACTTAGGTAATAATTTTGCATGTTCTTATGTACGAATAAAAATGCTCAAAAAAAAAAACCTTTCTCATTTATCAAGTGGTTTTTTGATCTCATGATTTTTAAAAAATTTTAAAAAAAGTGCGTTTATGTTGTATTTTGTTTCATGATTTATGAGTGTTAATGTTTGATTTATTATTAAATGGTGCGTAATTTAGCCTTCGCAACTTATACACTAACTGATAAAAGGTCATTGCAAACTGGAATCATTTTTGCGATTTACTATGAAAATTTCCTCTTAGAGATTAATACAGTATATATATAGTTTATACCAAGTCTAGGATATTTTGTCGCTATCGCAAAAATGTAAAGTAGTTACTACTATCAGTAAAATAGTATATAGTAACATAGTAGTCAATATTAGTAGATGTATTGCTAATATACAGTAACTTTAAAACTATAGCCACTACAAAGTAACTATATACTGTATATCTGATATAGTTACTTTGTACTGTACGTAGCTAATATTAAAGTTGCTGAATTAAGCATTTATATAAAGTATATATTTAATAAAAATTTCGGTATAGTGAATTTTAAAAAAATTTTATTAATAAAACCAATCACTTCACTATAACGAAAGTGACATGTATTTATAAAAGTATACATTTAAAAAAGTTTGCTTTTTTACTTTTTAATAAATGGATCGGCCTTGAGACCGGATAAGGTTCAGTCTTTCTAATCGGTTAAAGGTTCTTCTTTTAATCAGTTCAGAACGGTTAATAAATAACCTTTTAAATAGTTAAAAACCATTATTGCATGAATTTTTTTTGAAAGTGTTAGCTTAAAATGATAAACTACTTTCGTAAAAATAGTTTAATTTGACGTGAAAATAGTTTGTTTTTGAGACCAGGGACCAACCGAACCGGGCCGATAGTTATAACACGACTGGTCTTATTAGAGACCGAGACTGACTGATCCAACCCTAATATAACCAAATTTAGCTTATTTTTAGCTTTATTTTAATTATATAATCTATATATCTTATTGTATAAACAAACTCAAACTTAACAGATTATTAAAACTTTAAAAAAACCAGTTAATTACTTCAAAATATTTAAAATTATATATTGTAAACCTAATTTTTTTTATTTGCAAGATAATTTTTTTTTTTTTTAATTGGAGGTTATTTGCCTTTTTTTCAAATGATCTAGGCTATTTCAAACTAAAATTTGTGTTATTTGAGGTCATTTGAGATTATTTGAAGGTTATTTATCATACCTGCTTTGTGTTCTTTATTTAAAAATCATTACAGTAATATTTCAAAATTTTACTCTATTATATAACTTAACAGAAATTATTTTTTTACAATTTTACTTTAATATTAATCTTTGTTTTTATATTTTACTTGTTGTCTATTAACATATAGAAGGCACAATACTGTATATATAGAGATAAATTTACTTTAAATTTATAAAATTTTGTTTAATATTATCTAAATATAGCTTCTAATTATCAAACTATGCAACTTTTAATTAAACCAAATTTTAAAAATACTGCATAGTTTGAATTCAAGTTTATAAACTAATTTTAAATTCTAGTTCTAACTAAAGTCTAAATCTAATCTTTTTTAATAATATAAAAATACTTATAAATTTATAACTGTATACAGTGTTTGAATTGGACTTATTTCAATTAGGTTAATTAAAATTATTGGAAAATTGGACAAATTGGACGATTTGGACAATTGGACAATTGGATATGATTCAATTATGTTAATCTTACATATTTAGATTAATGATGTTTGATTTGCTAATGAAATTTGATTTTGATAAATTATTTTTAATAAATATTTCTCAAAAAAATAGTGTTAAGTATTTTAAAAATAAACTAAAAAATTTTTTGTTGCTTTACACTATTAAAAAATAGCAAGAGAAAAACATAAACTTACTGAATATTTTGTAATTTTACAAGAAAGTCAAACAAGTATAATAATTATGCTGTTTGACGAGAATGTATTAGAGTTTTGGGTCGATCAGTAGCATTTCAAAAAAAATTTACTAATACTAAGCATGCATGTGCAAAATATCTTTTAAACTGTGAAAATTTTGCTAAACAATATACTATAGAACAAACTCAAGAAATTGTTCAAAAAGCAATGGAATATGGATTAAAAAAAATCGAATAAACAACTTCAAACAACTTCTAGTTTTGAAACTAATGATGAGTCTTTTGAATCTGCATCAACATCATCATCTGTTATTAATCAAAATCATGGATTACTAGATAGTTATTTGTATCAAGAACTAAAACCCGATCAAATTGAAGAATTTAAAAAATTGTTATTAAATGCAACAGTTGCTTGTGATTGGTCATTTTGTTAGGTTGAAAATCCAGCAGTAAAGAAATTATTTAAATGGGTTAATTCAATATTATCCTTGCCAAGTCAAAAACAACTAAGTGGGCATATTCTTAAAAAATCAACTACTGAAATTTCTAAAACGATTTTAGATGATGCAATTAATGATGATCTTGGTATTACACTTGCTTATAATGGGTGGAGAAATATTGTACAACAAAATTTATTAGGAACAGTATTGTTTACTTCAACAAACAATATGATTATTTGGGATATTAAAAATATAAGCGGAAAAAAAAGTAAAAGTGAAATTATAATTAATGAAACAAAAAAAAGTTTAATAATCTTGAGCAAAAAAATTAAAATTAATGGATTAATTACAGATTTAGCTTCAGAAAATATTATTGCAAAGTATATTATCTATTTATTCTATTTATTATATATTTTATTAATTTATTCCTTAAATTGTTTTGCAGCCAAATTTGTCTGCAAACTTTTTTAAATTTTAAAATTTTTTAATAAAATTTTAAATATT
>CAJVPY010003232.1:0-14466 GCA_910591965.1 Dentiscutata erythropus | reverse complement strand
AGATGACCTATAACGACCAGTCATTTCGGGGTCATTTGAGGTCATTTGAAAAATTTGCAAATGACCAGGTCATTTACTATCACTGGTTTAGATGGTTAGGATTAGGGTTAGCTATGTAGGTTAGCAGGATCTATAGTAAAATTATTAATTAGCTGTTCATTTTTTACTTAATGAACGACTATGGTTTTATTAGTAAAATTTTTAGTGATCTTGGGTAAAATTGATCAATTCAGTCCATCCGATGCATTCCGACCGGAATTTTGGGATCATCCTGCATGAGTTCAGTTTGTATAGTTCATATTTAGTCAAATCGACAGCCAATACGGATTTTTAATCATGCTGTTATATACTGGATCAGATATTTTATGTAATCTTGGAATTATTTGTTTGAAATTATTGTGAGAGATTATGCTGAAATTTGGATCATGCTGAAATGATATATAAGCTATAAAAAAAATATTTAATTAAAAATAAAACCCTCTAAACCCTAACCCTAACCTAAAAAAAATTGTACTATATATTTTACAGAAATGGACCAAATTTTTTTTAAAAAACTTCGTATTTACTAATATAAAATTAAACCATAATTTGGGCCAACTGGCCCAAAAATTTTTGTTGGGTTTGTATAAGTTAAACTATAATTTAAATGATGCGCAACAAAATTCTACACAAAAACAACTTCCTGATGTTGATATACAAACTAAAGGATATAGTAATTAAAAAGAAAAGGTAGAAAGATCAGTTCCGAATCATTTAATTGCGATATTTATATTTATATATATGTATATATGTGTATATATATTTCATCAGTATCATAAAATCAGATTATCACAAAATCTACGTTTGTGACTTGTTTGCATATTCTATGCTATTTCGACCATTTACAGTAAACTCGTTAATAAGTTCAACATCCATCATTTCAATAAAATCATTTTTCTTTATTAAACGTATTTCAGTTGGTATCAACGGATTAATCTTCTTAAACCATAATTGTGGAAATAAAGCCAAACTAGCCGAATCTAATATTCCAATTCCCGAATTAAGTGGTACACTCTCTTTTGCTAGCTTTTTCAGATATTTCACATGGTGTGCGTGATGAAATCCTGCTCCCATAAATACCGAATTAAATAACCATCCGGGACTATCCCAAGTGTGTGACCTAAGCTCTTTATTATTATCCACTGATTTGTACGTCAAATTTCGATTCAACCCGTAATGTTGCGTATATGCGTTTGATGAAAATGATATTTGTGTAACAATACTTTGTAGCAAAAGATGAGCTAAAGCTTTCCAACCAAGAATTAGATACGAACAACTGAAGAATGTAATTATAATAACTATAGAATCAACTCTACTTCCATAATAAAAATTGCCCATCCAATTTCGTGGAAGAAATTCCCAAAATGACTCATTAAAATATGGTGTATCAAAATCTTCAGGACATGCAAATTTAACATGGTGCCCTTTCCAATGGTATTGTCCAAATCCCCAACTCATGCCAAGAGTAATATCGATTAAATTTGCCATCAAGTATACAAAACTCGATCTTATTTTGTATAGTTTACCTCCCATATGCAAAGCTTCGTGTTTTATTACTGCGCCATATGTTGCCATTAGCAATGCACCATTTAATGCGTATATTATCCATTTAAATGAATCTGATTTGCTAGATTGAAATAATGTCACTAATAAATAAAATATTGCACATATTTCGTGTACAATAATTCGGGTTGAAGATGGTTCTAATGCAGTCAATGCTTTGAATCCTGTAATATTGTCAAATAGAGAAATAATTACAAATGAGAAAATTTGTGGAACAAATAAAGCATATGGCGAAGGAATCGTTAACACGGTGAGGTATAATAATGGATAAATCCAATCCATTTTCCACGTGTGTTTAGGAATCATTATTGAGTTTAAAAATCTTTTTTGCTTGAAAAAAGTCGAGTAAATGCGAATATAATTATGATTTAATATATTATAATTTGAAAAATTCTCATACCAGTATTTATATTGAACTACTGAGGTTGTTGACTCCGATTATATCATTATACTGTATTAAAAACGATGTCAATCATCCATAACGATGATATTTTGTGTATCAAATCATGAATGATTTGTTATACAAAATTTACATTTGGTTGATTATTTTATTTTATTTTAGAACGGCAATAACGCTCTGTTTATTTAATTACATTATTTTGGCTAGTTTTAATATACAGTAAATCTTGGCTTCGTTATTACCCATAAATTTAAAATGATGATATATGTGGAAATAAACTATTTACAGGGTTTGGCAACCTATTTTAGACAAATTAAGAATCAAATTGGGACATAGTAACAATCAAAATTGAACATAATAACAATCAATTTTCGTAATCAATTTCGAACATCACATCTAGGGCTCAGGGACCAGTAAAAATTTAGATATAAAATTTTCAAAAAAAATCTAAAATTTCACGTATCAACACAAATATTCTAAAATTTTAAATTATAGGAAATTTATATCTAAAATTATCAATTTTAACTAAAATTTTCTAAAAAATTTCCTTATTATATTACTAGATAACAGCGTGACGCCATCGCGCGAGACCAGGAACGGGAGATCTACGCAGAGAACAGAATCAATGCATCTGATACTATAAATTATGATGCATTCCAGCGTTAATAGCGCCGCTGGATATTAAACCTTTATTAGAGAGTTATAGCATACATCATACATCAGTACGTTTGATGTATACTTGAAAGAGATATATAGTATACATCAGTGCGTTTGATGTATGATTGGAATTAGCCGATGGTTTCCCACACGCATAAATGCAGGACGGCTGTTAGTCAGAAGCTTTGTAGTCACATGATCTTAGCCGGTTGTTTCCCACCTGCATAATACAGGCCGGCTGTAAAGAAATGTTTAAGTTGCCACAAAATGGCAGGATTCTATTGAGGGAGGGTAGGGCAGGGTGCGAAATTGAATTTTCTCATGAAAGGGCTTGCTGTCGTGCTCTTACGTTTTTGTTATTGTCATACGTTCCCTGCTAAATTTGGATAATCGGATCATCATTTTTTAAAGTATGTATGCAGCGATCACGGATCAGAATTTTGGGTTTACTAATTCATTAAGTTCCTATTGGTCGAATACAAATTTTGTCCCTCATTGAATGAATTAATGTAAAAAAGTATCGATTCGAATAATTGGTTTGTAATTGTTTTTTCCGTAAAAGTTAAATGTTTATTTACCGTATTTTCGTGTAATAACGCACACCTGTGCGTTATTCCGAGCACCTGTGCGTTATTTCGAGATGCACATGTGCGATATTTCAGATCAATATTGCCAAAATTTAATAAACATGTGACTATAATTATATTTATAGTGAAACTCTTAGGGGAGGGGGTGCGTTATTTTGAGTCAAATAGGCGATTTTAAAAAAAGTGGCAATTTCAAAATAACGCACATGTGCGTTATTACACGAAAATACGGTAAACATTTCTTCTTACTCATTAATACTAGTTCTCTAGCTCTCCACATTCAATAAAAAAACACTCTGGAAACTTTTTTTCCAGCAGATTTTCTTGAATTGTTTCATCTCAAACTGAAATAAACATATATGAGAGGACAGCCGAGTAAAAACTAAACTTTTGGTTTTATTTTATATTATTTTTCTTTCTCATTTTTTTTTAATTATTTTTTTATTTTTTTATTTGATTAATTTAATTTTTAATTTTTAATTTATTTTTTAATTCGATTAATTTTAATTTAATTTTATTTTAAGTTACTTTATTTTATTTTAAATTGTTTCTTTTATTTATATTTGTCGTATACCGCGATATAGCGCATAGGGAGTTATTTCAAATTTCGGCCTGAATTAAGCTTAATTTAGACCGAAATTTGAAACCACACTCCATCGTGTTATTTTGTGGTTATACGGTATTTTTTAATTTTTGCTTTTTTAATATGTTCATTTTACCGGGGACATCAAAGAGGAAGGGGAAGGGTGATGTTAACCGAAAAATTAACTTCGAACAGCCTTATCAAATTTTGTAGCAAATAATTTAAGGGTAAATAGATAAAAATAACAGTGTTATTGTATCTATTTACTCCTTAAATTATCTTTATATGTACGTATATTGTTTGCTACAAGATTTGGGTTTGTTTTGTGAATAACTTTAAGGATACAACTTAGGATCAATTCAGGACCAATTCCGCAAATCAGCTAGAGAACTAGTATTAATAAGTAAGAAGAAATGGTTAAATAAACATTTAACTTTTATGGAAATAACAATTACAAACCAATTATTCGAATTGATACTTTTTTACATTAATTCATTCAATGAGGGACAAATTTGTATTCGATCAATAGGAACTTGGGGGGAATTAGTAAACCCAAAATTCCAATCTGTGATCGCTGCATACATTCTTTAAAAAATGATGCAGTCCGATCTCTAGATCGCAAGAGTTTTGACTGTAAAAATTATACGTACGAAGTTCTTTTTCTCGGATGAGTACATCATATGATTTTTATTTATTTATTTATTTTTGCCCTCTCCTTTATAATAGGAATGTAAATGTTAACAACTGAATCAAATTTATCTGACCTAATTAGCAATTCAACTAGAATCTCTAGATTAAATTTAATTTGAAGTCAATTCATTATAACATATTTACTACATTAAAAATAGCTTGTTTATTTTATATATTCGTTTCATTTGCTCCTGAGAGTCCTGAAAAGTGATGTTAACCAAAAAATTAACTTCTAAAGGTATACTCTTTTGGATAAAGAGTTATCCAGGTACGATCAGTATGCCAATTGCATGCTAAAAGCCTATTTTTGTATGCCACCTCATAAATTAGGTACACAAAAATAAGCAATATGTATTATAATTGGTAGGTGTTGGTTAGTGATGTGCCGCGTACAGTACGTACGTACGTACGTACATGTATGCTAAAATTTTTGCTGATCACTTGTTCCAGCCAATCAGATGCCAGAAAAGGAACTATACGTACAGTACACACTGTACGCTAAAATTTTTCAGATATTATAAAAATGGCACATCACTAGTGTGATAAGGTAGTATATATAATATATAATATAATATACATAAAATATTTGTTATGTATTAGTGAGTGGCATCCTGGCATGAATTTAAACAAAATGGCATGCTATTTGACAGGCCAAAATTTTTAAGCGTGCTAGGTACTCTACACTAATGGCTCTGAAGACTACCGAAAACAGTTGAAAACAAATCCATATTTGGCTAGTTCAATTATGATGGGCAATAATAATAATAATAATAAAGTGCATTTTTATAGATGATCATTATTTCATTTATAAAGTATTAGGCTTCAAATACTTTCACATGTTGATTAAAATTAATGGTTATATTCCTGCTTAGCCGTCTTTTCAATATGTTGACTTCTTATCAGCCTGATTTTTATTTATTTTATTTTTAATTAAGTTCATAAGCCTATTTTTTAATTAAAATTGGATCAGCTTTTTTTTCTTTATTTTTTATTTGTTAGAAATTTGCACTTGAGTTTGCGATTTGGGTGGGACTGTATATCAATATAATTATATAATAATAGTTTTTGTGCAACTACAAAAAAGAAATCTTTCATGAATCTGGTTGGATTCAGATATGATCAAATCAGTGTTTTGGCCTAAACTGAATCTTTCGGCTGGCGAAACCTCTGAAATCTCTGAAATATAGTTTCGCCAGAAGTCCCAAATCCAAAACTTCTGAAATCTCTGAAACTGGGCGAAACCTCCAAAATGGGCAAAACCTCCAAAACAGGTGAAACTTCAAATACTTCCGAAACAAATAGCCAATAAAATGTGAAAATTTTCAGATCATGTAAAAAACACATGCATAAAGTTACATCCAATACTAGGTGAAACTAGGCGAAAACTCTGAAATTGGGCAAAACTGCTGAAATCTCCGAAATTGGGCAAAACTACCAAAACCTCTGAAATTGGGTAAAACTGGCTGAAACCTCCAAAATAAATTTGATAAGACTGGCCGAAACCTCTAAAATTGGTGAACTTTTCTAAATATTCTGAGTAGAATATCAAAAAACGTAAAATATGAGCAAGGTTGAGGAAAAAATAGAGGAAAGAACTAAACTTTCTGAAAGATAGAGAGTTTGGAAGGATGTTCAGAGGGTTTTAGAGGTTTCACCCATTTCAGAAGTTTTGCCCATTTCAGAGGTTTCAAATTTTGGGCGAAACCGAAACTCCAGAGCCGAAATGTTTCGGACTTTGGAAAGAAGTTTAAAACGAAACACTGGATCAAATTCAGATTTGCATTATACGGATTTGAATTAGTGATATGGGCCAATAAAAAACCTTAGGCCGGGGCCGATCTGGGCTAAGCGGGCAATTGGGGCTGACCTTTTATGAATAATTTGAAAAATTCTGAAAGGTACTCAACCTTTCTCACACTTTTATATCAATTGAGAGTTATTTAAATTCGATTCAATCTTTTTTTTCTAATCCTAATAATGGGGTCATCTAAAGCGGAGCAGAATCACGTGATATTCATGATGTTGGCCAAAATCAAAAAGTGATAATTGGCCAGAAAAAAGATCATCAGAATATGTTTTTAAAACTTTTTTTTAAAATTGAACGAAGATATCTCAGCAACTACCTATTAAAATTGATAAAATTTTTTAAATTTAATTCTACTTATTCATAGAATTAAGATAAAAAAAGGTTTATTGAATTTTATTAGGTAGTTGCTGGGATATCTTTATTTTAAAATCTTAAACTAGAAGCTGTGCCGAACTATTTGAATTTTGAGTGAAGATATCTCTGCAAGCACCTAGAAAAATTCTATAAATTTTTTTATTTTAATTCTACAAATTCGTAAAATCGAAATAAAAAAATTCCACCAAATTCTACTAGGTGGTTGCAGAGATATCTTTGTTCAAAGTTTTAAATGTCTAACTAACTAAATTATTAACCATAGCTGCTAGCAGATTCTCAATTTTGATTGGCTAAGAGTAACGATCAAAAAATTAAAATTACTAATAATTTTACTAATAAAATTATAGCTGCCTATTAACGATAACAGTACAGATTGTGTGATATATTCTCTGACCGTTAAGTGAATATTGTTCCTGGATCAATTTTACTATAATGTGGGCTTATTTATTTTTTAAGAATTTCTATTTTTGTAATAAAAAAATTAAAAAGTTAATTCCAGCCGGAATTTAGTAAACAATTCTATAATGTGAGCCAAAATTTTGAAGATCCTCAGCTGTTAGCCAATCAAAATCAAGGATCTCAATCCAAATTTGTTGTTTGTAGCTATAGTTAATAACTAAATTGAAGCTGCGCTGAAACTATTCAAATTTTGAACGAAAATATCTCTAACCACTTAGTAGAATTTGATGAAATTATTTTATTTTATTTATGTGTATTTGTAGAATTAAAATAAAAAATTTTTCATCAAATTCTACTAGGTAGTTGCAGAGATATCTTTATTCAAAGTTTTAAACACCTAACTAAATAAAAACTGTGCCAAAACCACCTAGTAGAATTTGATGAAATTTTTTATTTTAATTCTATATATTTGTAGAATCAAAATAAAAACTTTTGTCAAATTCTACCAGGGGATACGTATTATTTAACCAACAATAAGTTCATTGACACCTTAGTTCAC
Source organism: Dentiscutata erythropus (assembly GCA_910591965.1). Taxonomy (NCBI): domain Eukaryota; kingdom Fungi; phylum Glomeromycota; class Glomeromycetes; order Diversisporales; family Gigasporaceae; genus Dentiscutata; species Dentiscutata erythropus. Next base: position 6,807 of record CAJVPY010003232.1, on the reverse strand, counting down.
CGACAGTCAATTTACCACAAGCTTATTTTACCGACAATTGATTCACCAACAATTATTTCGCCAACATGTTTATTTCACCAACAATACATTTCACTGACAATATGTTTTGCTAACAGATTAATTTCACCGACAATATATTTCACCAACAATATATTATATTAACAATATGTTTCACTAACAAGTTTACAGCTGTTTTCATAAATTCTGGGATGCCTAAAAAAATTTGCTGATGATAATTTCGGCCAAATTCGATAAGTTATTATTTCGGTATGATTAGTATAATAAAATAATTAATAAAAGCTATTTTTGCATCATAATGATCATTTTACAATATCAATGATTTTAAATTTTCATTTGAATGCTTGTCCAACATGTTTAGTTTGCTTAGTTTGTATGAAAATTTATGGAAAAAAACTGTTTATATCGACCAATAAACCTTAGCAAGAAATGTAAAAAGAAATCAAATATAAACTAGACTTTATAACAAATATATTGTGCCACTATTAAAAAAGTTAAATATAATTATGAATTTGTCGACTGGTTTAAAAATAAATCTCAGGCTAGGATTTCAAGCAACAAGATATTATTAATATCTATCGAGAATGCATGAAGAATTATGATAAATGAAATTAAATAAAAAAATTTTATGTTTATATTTATTTATATATTTTTTGTCTTTGACAAGAAACGAAAAATAATTAGAAATAAATAAATGCTTTCATTTAAACAAAAATGAATCTTGCCAAAGAATAGGAATCGAAATTTAGTTTAGTTTTTTTAAAAACAAATTTTTCACTTTGACAGAAAACAAAAAATAATTAAAAATAAAGAACGAAAATGGATCTTGCAAAGAATAGAACTAAAATTTAGTTTATCGACTAGAAATGAAAAATAATTAAAAATGAATAATGCCTTCATTTTAATGAAAATGGATCTTGCTAAAGGATAGTAATTAAAGTTTTATACAATTTTTTAAAACTAATTTTTGTCAAAAAAATAATCAGAAATAAATATAGGCTTTGTTTGAATGAAAATAGATCTTTTCAAAGAATAGGAATTGAAATTTTTAAAAACAAAATTTTGTCAAAAATAATTAGAAATGAATAAAGGCTTCGTTTGAATGAAAATGGAACGTGCCAAAGAATAGGAATTAAAATTTTATATAATTTTTTAAAATCAATTAAAAATGAATAAAGGCTTTGTTTGAGTGAAAATAGATTTTGCTGAAGAAATTTTACACAATAAAATGAATAAGTCAACAAGTATGCATGTTGCTGTATTGTAATATATATTAGTCATCTAATCGTATTAAATTACATATATGTATACATATCTGTTACTGAATCTTATATTCCCAAAATCAATAACTTATCGAATTCAGCTGAAATTATCTTCAGTGAATTTTTTTAGGTGTACCAGAATTTATGAAAACAGCTGTAATTTCGGCTAAATATTTATCAGTTGTTTAGAATTTATGAGTACAGCTATATAAAATCAATAACTTATTGAACTCAGCCGAAATTATCATTGGTAAATTTTTTTAAACTTGTTGGTGTAACATATTGTTGGTGTAATGTATTGTTGGTGAAATGTATTGTCGGTGAAATGTATCCATCAGTGAAACATATTGTCAGTGAAAAGTATTGTTGGTGAAATAAACATATTGGTGAAATGATTGTTGGTAAATCAATTGTCGGTAAAATAAGCTTGTCAGTGAATTGATTGTTGGTGAACTGAGGTGTTAGTGAACTGATTGTCAGTGAAATAAGCACTACTCCTACCAGGTAGTTGCAGAGATATCTTCATTCAAAGGTTTAAACACCTAACTAAATTGAAGCTGTGCCAGAACCATTTGAATTTTGAATAAAGATATCTGCAACCACCTAGTAGAATTTGATGAACTTTTTTTATTTTAATTCTATATATACTTAGAATCGAAATAAAAATTTTAATCAAATTCTACTAAGTGGTTGCAGAGATATCTTTGCTCAAAGTTTTATATGCTTAACTAAATAGAACTGCGCCAGAACTATTTGAATTTTGAGCAAAGATATCTCTATAACCACTTAGTAGAGTTCAGTAGAAAAATTTTTTTATAATAATTCTATGTATTCGTAGAATCGAAATAAAAAATCTTTATTAGATTCTACTAGGTGGTAGCAGAGAAATCTTTGTTCAAAGTTTTAGACATCTAACTAAAATTGAAGCTGTGCCAAAGCTATTTGAATTTTGAGTAAAGATATCTCTGCAACTACTTAGTAGAATTTGATGAAATTTTTTTATTTTAATTCTATATATTCGTAGAAAAAATATTATCGAATTCTACTAGGTAGCTGCAAAGATAACTTCATTCAAATTTTATATGATTGACTAAATAGAACTGTGCCAAAACTATTTGAATTTTGAGCAAAGATATCTCTGCAACCACTTAGTAGAATTCAGTGGAAATTTTTTTATCTTAATTTTATGTATTCATAGAATCGAAAAAAATAACCAGCTTCAAATTTTTAAACAATGCTATATAATATACAATAAATTTATGTACATTCTTTAATAATAACAGTTTTAAAAAAACTGTAAAAATTACTATTATATTAACTGCAAATTGCAGATCATCTGTTCAATCTATTCAAAATCTGATGAATATGCAAATTGCAAATCAATCTATACGAATAAGGATAAATAACATATATAATTCTTTTATCTTTTGTATATCTATATCTTTCTAGAATATTATTAGGTAATTCAGATGATCCAGATTTGAACGGATCACATCACTAAATAAATCAATTGCAACTTGAAGAAATAATTATTATTTTAAATTATTAAATAGATACCAAGTACTAATTTGCTATGAGCAAATATGATAAAGCATCTAAATATTTAATTAAATAGCTAGAAATTGAACTAGATAATAAAGATATAGAAGTGAAATTCTTCATATAATAAAAAGGTATAACTTGAAAAATTATTATTATTTTAAATTAGAGATTATATATATGTACCCAAAGATATATATACCCATATCATGTGATCTATAGATTACCACTAAAATCCAAGATCAGGTATAACATTACACGATCAAAAAAATTTAAAACAAATGATTCTTTTGACAAAATTGCTTATTTTGCAACAAATTGCATACTAAACCACCTTCTGTGCATTAATAAAAAGTTTTTCTTGAGCAATTTTACTATATAATAGCCAAACCTAACTTTAATATAGTTATTACCTAAACCTAACCTAAATACTATCAGTATTACTGGTTTTTTATATAATATCATATAATGAAAATAATGGGTACAAAAAAAATTAATGTACCCTATGGGGTATAACTATATTAACTCTTTAAATTATTAAATAGATACCAAGTACTAATTCATTGCAAGAAAATATAATAATACATTTGAAGATTTAACTAGGTTGCTAGAAATTGAACTAGATAATACAGTAACTTTAAAGTATAGAAGTGAATTAATTATATAGTGAAAAGGTATAGTGAATCAAATACTAACTTGAAGAAATTATAATTATTCTAAATTATTAAATAGATACTAAGTAGTACTAATTTATTGTAAAAAAATATAATGCATTTGACGATTTAACCAGATTGCTAGAAATCAAACCAGATAATACAATAACTTTAAAATATAGAAGTGAGATTAATTATAGTAAAATGGTATAGTGAATCAATCACTACTTGAAAAATTATTATTATTTTAAATTATTAATAGATATCATAATACATGAAAGTTGATTTTATAAAATCAATTCTTAATTTGTCATATCTTATTTTCATATATGAGTATCGCCAAGCGAAAACCGGAATTGAGAAGTTTCCAAAATCCATTTTACAGATCAAACCTGAAAAATGTAATTCAGCACACCATATATTATTTCTTGTGCTTAATTTAAAATTATCAGGAATCGGATCAGAAAGCGAAAAATCGATTCACTTGGTATTGATTATTAATTCATAGATCGAATTATGAATAAATGACGGCATTAATCATGCAAACGATCAAATGTCTCAATAATTACATATTATATTTAGGAAAGTAACTTCAATTCAAAGTTTTTCTGTAAAGTACACAACCCAAAATTCCCACGGTTTAGATACGTATACCCAAAATGGTAAAGTGTGCAAACTCGAAATTCCCATCTGGCTTTAGACAATCACCAAATTTGACAATCATGCAGACGATCAAGAGTGTCGCAATAGTTTCATACGTAAATTTATTTGGGATATTGCGATTTTATTATGTAGCAATGAAGAAACACAAACTTTTTAATAATTCTACAAACAACCAATCAAAATTGTTAAAATGTATAAACTCTGAATTAGGGTAAATCGTGGCTTGGAATGAATTTTTTGCACATAGTCGATTAGATGCATATTAGGTTTAGAAGCTATGTACATTTTGTACATAGAAACCGTGTACATTTTGTACATAGGACATGTACATTTTGTACATATGTACAATTTGTAGACGCCATGTACATTTTGTAAATAGTTATCAACGCGAATATAGCATAGTGAACATAGCCCTTATGTATCTATCAGTACAGTAGCATAGAAACTATAAATATGATGCCTTTGGCATCTATAATAAAGGAGTTAGTCATTCAGTGAGTTAAGAAAAAGTCTGTAGAACTCATTAGAGTTCGACTCATAGAGAGACAAGTATACTGACTTTAAAGTTTCGTTCCAGTTACCCCCCCCCCCCGACAAATCAAATCCACATAGAGTTAGTAGTCTAAAACACGTGATCCCTAAGTAGAGCCTCGTGACGTGATCCAGAGCTCTATTAGACCCTAATAACTCGGACCAAGTCTTCCACGCCTCTTTCGTGCCTACCACCATTAGGGTTCAGTAGAGCTCGGTAGTTTAGAGTATTGGTTATATTAGTTTTAGTGGTAGTTGATATCCGTATTGGACACATTTTGTGATTCGGATCATTTCTCACTTTTACAACGTACGTAATATCTAGCTTCTGATTTAACGTTATTTGTTTTACTTCGGCGATTCAATTTATTACTAATGTTAAATTCCTTATAAAGTTAGAAGATACGATTCTTATAATTACAGTCAGACCACAAAATGCAACCCCTAAGTGCATGTCCTACGAAAAGACTTCCTAATTGCATGTCTTCTCTTCTCTCTATATAAATACCTCTCTAAATATACGTTGGCTAAATTTTACATATGGTCCGTCGCATTGCATTTAGAGAGGCATGACTGTAGTTATTAATAGACGTTTTGAAATGAAACATTAATTAGGGCTCAGCTTTCTTATTGAAATTAGAAAAAATTGATAAATAAATGTTAAAAGAAAAATACAATAATAAATTATATAGAACAGTGTTGTTGCTAGATCAGTCCAGTGAATTTCACTGGAACTGGAAGGATTACTGGAACTAACTGGATTAAACTGGAAGATATTAGGTTCCAGTGGTAAGTCGTCACTAGACCCTTCCAGTTATATTTTTTTTACCACTGGATGGAAGCTCCAGTGAGGTCCAGTGAGGTCCAGTGAAATTTAATAAGTCACAAAAGCATGCAGATAAAAAAAAAAACTTTTTTTTATTTACGTAACACGATACAGATTATCACATGTGAAGTAAATTAAACGCATATACATAATTTATTTGTAATAGTGCAATCCTGTAATCAAAAAAATCAGACCGAAAATATTATATGCAAGCTAAGATTTTAGTTGGATCGTTAAGATTCAATATCAATTAATGATCGTATATTTAACTTTTTCATGAGATATAAATTGATACGCATACTTTAAACTAATGACATGATGACGATAAGTATCCTTGTTAGTAGAGTTGGTTTCAGATTATCCTAAAATAAAAAGATTTGTTTTTGAATGTCTTAAAATTCCTAAATTGTTTCAATTATCCTAAATTGGCCTATATGTGAAAGCACTAATGATTGCGTAAATGCACTTTTGAACTTACTTTACCGATCTTCAATGTAGTTTATTATATTCGTGACTAAGTTGGTAATAGTAAAGCGAGTTATGTTATATTTCAGTCATGGGTGATGATGGAATAATTATGATTGGTCATACTATATATAAAAAAGAAATCGGCGATAAAAGAATGAACACAAAGCGTTCGAATATTATCAAGTAGTTTAATTTTAAACTTTACAAAATAACACGATAATTGATGATCGCCTAACTAAAATTTATTTTAATTTTACTAATATCTATACAAGAAATTAATAAATAAGATTTTTCGCACATATTAAATTATAAAGTTGATCTAGAATCAAATTTAGGTGGATAATATGTGAAGAACGGTATCGTAATTTGGGATATATTATATTAAACTTAGTACCCGAATCTTAATCATGGAGGTTTTGTTTATTGTAAATACTTTAAGCAGTTGCCAATGATAACCGAAGAATCATTCATTTAATTAATTCTAATTCGTCACTCTCGATATAACAGACTCTTAATATAACGGAGGCTAAGTAAAATTTCGATATAATGAATCAAGATTAAGATCCACACCATAATAAATATAATGGATTTACTAATAACCACAAGAAAGCGGATTTTAAAAAATTTCTCACTATGTGCCCGAGGTAATACGATATATCGAGAGTGACGTGTATACCTATTTTTGCAAATTCAAATGTTAGCCGTAATATTGATATTAGGGTGTTTCAAAGTTAACAAATAAGTGACGCATTTCGAAAATAAATAGGATATTTCAATAGTATTTTTACTATGTTGAATTATAAATCGGAAAAATAAAATGAGATTCTCTGATTTTAACTTTGAAACC
>CAJVPY010003231.1:0-14467 GCA_910591965.1 Dentiscutata erythropus | reverse complement strand
CTTAACTTTAATTCAATTTAATTTTTTTCTTTAAATTTTATATTAAATTTTTTTATAAATTATACCTGTGTTTTATACATGGGAGTAAATTTATAAATTTTCTTATTTAAATTCTATATAATTTTAAAATTAAAATAAAAAAATTTTTAGCAAATTTGATTAAATAGTTGTTAAGTTATTTTAATTTAAAAATTAAAAAAATTTCATTAAAAATGATTTGTCTCTTTTTTATTGACTTTCCCCTATATATACCTTATTTTCTTATCAAAATTTATTTTTTCACTTTGAATATACTTTGTTCTTTCACTTAAAAATACACCTTATTTTTTTTTTGCTTAAACAAACCTATAAACTATTTTGTAAAACAATACACAGCTTCTATTACTAGCAAAAAAAAGATTAAATAGATTAATACTAAAACAAAAAAAAACAACCACTAAAAAACTTCTTTTAATTAACATGACTTTATTTATAGTTAGGCAAATTAAAAGCTAAAATAAAAAATTGAATACTAAAGAACTATTTTTAAGAATACTTTTTCTGGTTCACTCCTGAAAATCAAAATTTTGAGTAAACAAAAGTAATCAAACTATTAAAGCTCGGTACTTCGCTAAATAAATATTACATTGGGTCCTCCGGGACAAAGAACAAACTAATACCTCACAGTATTACAATCTTCAAACAAAATTAAATGCACAAGAGACTGTGTTTTCTCCACTCCTCAGACCTTTGAGCCTTTTCTCACCTTTAACAGTCACTATACCCTAACTATGGATACACACATCTCAACTCTTAATCAGTCTTTACACTTTTCTAATCAAGCACCTAACAACCCCCTCCTGCAAAAAGAAGCAGACAAAATGACCCCAACAATACAGTTACTCAAATGGACTACTCCTTGACTATTTCTTTCCCAACCGTTCTTACAACACAATCACAACAAAGTGAGCAAAACACCATACCCCAGAAAACAACAAACCAATTGGGTCCCCTATGCCTGTTCTAGCTAGCGTGAGAAAAACTACAGAAATTCTCACGCTGATCATCACAACAAACACCGTATCCAATTTGGTACAACAACCCACCTCGGCAGTCGATTTACAATTTTCCAATCCTCCAGGGCTTTCTGGACCTGAGAACACACTTATAACCGAGCCCAACCTATTAATGGCTGACAACCTAGCCCTTTTACCTGACTTTACTACCAACTCATACCAATACTTATCCATGGACACCCACTCAAATACTACAATCGAATTTGTATCAAAAAAATCTTATGCCACTGCACTTATGAGTAACCAAAAACCTAAACCTCAACACAAATTTTCAGGCCACCAAGACTTCAAATGGTGCACCTCAGTCCTTAAAGATCTTGCAACACAACATATCGATGAATTTGACAAACTCAAATAGCACAACGACTACATTATCTCTGCATTTGAAAATATCACTAAACTTCAAGAATTCTTTGTCTACAAAATAACTTCCATTCCCACTTCCTACAATTTACCACCTGCAATTAACAAAAAATTCATCCATTTGGATACTGCCTTCTTTAAATTCTTTACTCACAATACTTCTACCCAACCTCAACACCAGAAAGAATTCGAAACTCTTTTACAAATTGCAACTGAAAGATACAAACGTTGCCATGATGTTTGCTATATTAACAAAATCAACCAGAACCAACTCTTCCAAAGACTTAAGGCAAAACTTGCACTTGATTTTCTATGTAACTTGGACTTCATATTGAAAAGCTCTCATGATATTACAAAATATATCACCTACTTGCTAAACTTCGCAAAAATTACCACGCTCTTCGATTTTGAAAAAATCAGAGCTACTTTAACCTCCGCTCACACCTCCCTTCTAAAACCCTTACCTTCTTCTCTATGTGGCATCACCGATAATATCATTCAGATTCTTCTATTTAAACTACTTATTACGGACCGCAGTAACACCAGGGCAGTCATTCTTGCTCTGTGCAAAATATACACATTTGATAAACTGCACGATAGCTACTTCAAAACCCAATTACTACCCCTTCCTGACCACCCCTCTGAACTCAATCTCAAAATACGTGATTTATTCCCCATCACTGAACCATCCAAGCTCGTATATTTAGCTCTCTACCGTCAAAAACTATCCAAATACTACATCATGGGTGAAAAAATTCTACCACTCTACTTCAACCTACTACCACAAAAACCCCGTTTACCTAGTATACCGCAAAACTTAAACTCAGCTACTCAATACTTATTCCCTTGCAATCCCAAAGACTCCACTGAATTTCGCCACTTTGTTGAGGTCCTTCGCCAACACTATAGTTTTAAATGTGTTCCCTCTGACTTTTTTGTGCAAAAACAGCCTCTTCCCCAAAATCCAACACAAGTAGCTACTTCAAAAAAATACTCCTTCTCTATCAATGACCCAATGCTAGCAAAAGAGTTTCTGACAGCTATTCAAAACAAATACTGCTTTACTCTACCTCTTCCCGAGCAATACATAATAGTCAACTCTACAAACAAACCAGAACTACCCTTGATTGCTGATGAGGTAAAGCTGGTCAACATCACCACACCTATTACAAGCCTCAGAGTCTTAGTTGAAACTGCACGCCTCTTAAGAGAATACTACTACTTCAAACAAATCTCAGCTAACTGGGTCAACATCCCACAAAAAGCCTCAATTGAAACAGATTGTTCCTCTCTACTATCCACACTTGATGAAATCAGAGCCATAATTAATTATATATCTACACCCGAACCAATTATCCTACTAGCTACTTCTCAACAAGAAGTTGAAACTGCTATTGCATTTTTACATACTCACTTTACTTTCAGAGGGGTTCTCCCCATATCATCGATATCTCTGAACTCCCTGTATCTAAATGGGAACTTTTTAATAATTACGTCCCTGATGAGTAAATTCACTAACATATACAATCAACTATCGGAAACTAATATCTTACTTTCTAACCATATACCTCCTTCAACACCTCATACTAACCATCACAACACTACCCCTTCTATCAAACAAACCTTCAACATACTTAACCACAATGTCCAAGGGATCAACCAGTCACTCAAACTACAACTACTACTAAAATACTGTGATTCAAATGAAATAGATATAGCCTTCCTAACAGAAACAAAATTAGCTGCATCTACTAACCTCATAGCACTTACTAACCTGCTCTACAAGATTTACATATCAAACTGCGATCAAACTAATGCAAAAATCCGTGAATTATATAAAGGTGTTGCAATAGCTTTAAGACCACCTATCCAACTACATATCTATAAAATCAGCACTATATCTGGTATCGCCTTCTTATTAACCTATACTTCCCTGCAAATAATAAGATACACCTTATAACAACCTACCTACTATCATCCTCAACATCATTACTACATACCGCCCAACAAATTATCTTCTGGGTTAATGATAGTCGCTCTCGAAATATGAACCTTATAATTGCCAGTGACTTTAACTGTAATACCAACCGCACCAACTATTACAGACAATTCTCCTTACTCCAACACCTCGTATTTATCAGCTTTATAAGCCTATTACAACAACACCATATTACTGAATCTATCTGAAATCAGAACCAGTTGTCAAGCCAAATAGATGATATATGGGTTTCTCCTGAAATCGCACTCTCATTCACTATACTTCTTATTTTTGACCCTACTAACATTACCGATAGTAATCACCAAATACTCACTACTTTACAATATACATACCCCATAGTTAAACAATCCTGGCTCAAAAAACAGTACTGAAAAACTTACAACTATGATCATATGAATTTCAAACTCTAGGAGGATTTATCTTAGCCCATATTTTAATCTCCGCTTACCATCACTAGCAAATTACCAACACACACCAACTAAACAAAACCTTCAACAATTTTAACAATATTATTAAACAAGCAGCTGACAAATTTATACCATATACCTACACTAGTCCTCGTACTTTCTACGCTTACTCCTTTAAAGCTAGCTCCTTATACCGAGCACTAAAACACATTAACTATATCTTTAATATAATTAATCGACCTATCTCATTTCATATTCAACATATCACTACTTCTGTTAACAGCATTCTCGACAAAATTAATGCACTTATTCAAGCTACCAATCAACACCTTCAACTTAATGACTTGGAGTACAGCTTCTACATCCATACAAAAACACACCTTAAACAGCTCCATTTAACTTTATACACTGCAAGAAATACCAAAAATAACACCCAAAAAAGAGAGAAAATCCAATATTTTACAAACAAATACTACACCAACTTTCAAAGCAATACAACCAAGATGATTGACAGTATCTTATACCGGCACCAACCCCCTGTCACATTCTATAATATCACTACACCAACAACAATAATTACTGACCCCAGAAAATTAAACAAAAAACATCACAGCACTTTTGTCACTAGACTCAACTCAACCCGGTTGACCCAACCTGTGGATAGAATGAGAACAGTATTATAAAACACTACCTCAAGTTACCCCCACTACATATGCACCACTATTAAAACTAATTGAAGCAGACAAAGTTCAGGTAACAATAACCATAGTACCCAACAACAAAGCAACTGGCCCCTTATTAATCTCAAATGAAATGCTCAAGAAACTTTTTCATATAGCAATTCTATCATTAGCTAAGATCTTTAATGCCTGTATCAATCTACAAACAACTCCTTCATTATGGCATAAAGGTCTAGTTTGGCCCATACCAAAGAAAGGATACCAATCAGGAGACCTCTCCAAGACTTGCCCTATAACACTTATTGAACATATTCGCAAAATCTTCACTAAAATTTTAACAACTCGCATCAATTCTATTCTTGTATACAACGATTTGCTCGATCCCACAAATAATGTAGCACTCCCACTTACCTCCACTCTACAACCAATCCAACATATCACTTATTTATGTGAAGATGCACATATAAACAAAAAAGAACTTTGAATACTATCACAAGATATGTCTAAAGTCTATAATACTGTACATATATCACTCTTAAGCAAAGCCCTCTCTAGAATCGGCATGTCACTTCAAATTATAAATCTTATAGTTCATATTTTCTCAACAAGACAAAACCAAGTCATTACTTCTATCAGCAAAACACTATTCTACAATGTCAAAAATGGCATTGATCAGGGCGAAACAATTTTCCTGATACTCTGGCGCATATATTATAATCCCCTTATCAGCCGTATCTCCAAATCTACACTAGACTACACCACCTCCACTATTGTACCAAACTTCACCCAGACCCGTATATCTACTACAAATGTAATTGCTTATATAGATGACACCACATGGATTTCATCAAACTGAACATCACTTCAACAAATACTTAGTATTGTATTCTCCTTCTATCAAATAGCCAAAATAACTGTAAACCCTAGCAAATCTACTCTCTTTCATAACAATACTACAGACACCTCTTCTATTATTTTTCAAAATTAATCTATTCACAACTTACCACCAAAACAAACTTTTAGATTCCTCAGCACCTTTATTGACCATACTATTAACAATCAATACTTGATTCAAACAATCAAAAAACAATTTTTTACAGAACTGATCAAACTTAATTATGCAAAAATCACTGAAAAACAAGCCATCTATATCATTAACACAGTTCTGCTCTCCAGATTATGCTACTATCTTACTAACACCTACTTGAATCTCTCTAGCTGTCAATGCCTTATAAGTCAATATACTACTACTGTCAAGCACAAAGTATCTATCTCTAGACACACTCCTAACCCACTTCTATTCCACCCTCACACTTACACACTAATGAATGCCCACCAATTACAACAAGCATATCACACATTGATTCTTGAAAATATGCTAAATTTTCCAATTACTTCCCCATCATTATTTATCTGATTACAACAACTACAAAATGACACTGCTTCTAACAAATCCATTTTAACTGACCAACCTCAATTCACCTTCAAAGAATACAAAACTTTCACTGCACAACTCATTTTCAATATGCACTGACTTAATATCCAATTTACCCGGCCATCCAACCCTAATTCATCCCCTCTCAATACATCTGGCACATCTATTAATTCCATTCTACACAACATTAAACACAACACTTATATCAAACACCAGCTTAACAAACATAATATAACAGTAATTGAACAATTCACAAACTATAACAATACCGCAATACTTGACTAGAAAAGCTTTTATTATAATATCCAAAAAATACCACATGGCTGTATTCCAAAATAGTTCAATACAATTAAAGACACTATCAGTGAAATAGCATCTTCTACCTTCAACCTGATATATTCAAATCCCTTTACATGGACCCCAGCAAATACTTCATCACACTGGATCATAACTTCTGATCATACTTTTGGTAGAATAACCTCTTCCAAGGACAACCTCTTCAAGATACAACATTGGAACTTAAACCAAACAATTAATAGTCTAACTCCCTGTAATCGATGTGCTCTTCACGACTTTACTACAAAGAATATTCGATGTTTATTTTGAATTCCAAAAATTGCTACTCACCAAATCCAAGTATCTTCAAAACACATCTGGCACAGCAACTTAGCCAATCTCAGCACCTTACCCCACCTATCAAATTTAAATCCAAATCAACTCGTTACATATCTCGTAACTACTATTACTCTTTCGACATGGCCCAGGCGCATAACGATCATGCAGAACACATCTGGAACACTTAACTCTCCTTTCCTAATTTCAAATCTATACATGCACAAATGGCTATAATTTCTACAAGAAAAACACCATTGTCTCTAACTGCAAAGCTCACTTTTGACCATCACAACACACAATTATCCATACAAAATACTACTTGGCCCAACTTAACAAAAATCACTATTATAAAATTATATATACTGATTACAATTATATCTTACGGTTTACTTATCTACCTAAAAACAAACTCCACATTTCTTATCAAAATACTTCCTCTTCTACTAGACACCTCATCTATTATACCTTACAAGATCTGTAAAAATGACAACACTAGCTACCTGATTGCTACCAGGGCAGCTATCTACATTAAATTCATATTAATAACTACCTACTACGCTAAAATTAACCACACTACAACCTAACGATCATATCCTATATACAGAAATTGACCCATCACTGCTTATCCACAACACCTACCTTCAAAGATTTAATCACAATCTAACTTCAGACAACATAAAAACAACAATCAAAAAGCTCCACATTGCAACCAATATAAACTCATGATACACTCTAAACAGAATTCAAAGATCAGTGAAAGCTACTTCAAAAATTTGTTAGAACTCAACCTTTCAATACTTAAGATTCAACGATCAACCACGACAACACTATACAGACCTTAAAACATCAACAAACAAAAATTTCAAGTTTAAAATCATGATGAATGAGCTACCCAATTAAGCTAATTTATTCAAATGCTACTCTCTAAAACACTCTTTACCTTGTTGCAAACATAATAGAAACAGACACATATTGGATTACTTGTCCCACTAACACAATTAACTTATCCACACTATTAACCAATACTTTAACCCAATTCACATCCAAACACAATCTAAATATCCTAAATACTAACAACTTTGTCCAAGCATACTATAGAATTCATATACAGAACCAAATACCTGTTGGAATAATAACTGAAGAAATGCTTACACCTATTTACAACTATAAATCAGCCATAAATCTCTCACTCGAACTTCACCACAATATACTTGTAGAATTATGAAAGTCTATTTGGATTCCAAGCAGGATTCCTTCTCCCAATAATAATACTACAATCTCTTTTTCTCTACCAAACTTGGTGTTAGAAACCCCAACCCACCTTACAACTGAAGAACTCCAATTACGAAGCAAATTTCACACTTGGCAAAAAGACTATATTAACTTCAACTCATCCCCTTATTCAATTCTAAACTCATAGTCTAGAGGTCTTTTGGCCTACCTAGCTAAAGTTAAGGTCTAGAGTAAAGTAGCTCCATCTTTACTTTCCTGAAAAATTTATATATACTTACTTTGTAAACTCTACATAATGAATAATAAAGGAACTGAGGAAAAGATTTCACTAGAGCTTTGACCCGGATAAGAAAATAGTGACCCAGACGGGTCAGATATTTATCCGAGCCATGACCCGGGTCAATGGGTCATGCGAACAATTATAAAGTTTTTTGAGGTTAAGCACTCCTTCAATTACTAAATTAGGGTAACAATTGAATTTTATGAATCTGATGTACAGTAAAAAACAATGGTATGCAGAATCATAAATTTGATTGTCTTCCTAATTTGAAAAGATCGATAAAGCCGGTTCAACTAAATAAATAAGTGAGTTTTCTTTAAATAGAAATCATATGCCAAGAACTATCGTTTATATAATAACAATTTAAAGCTAAATAATAAGTGTGTTCTCTTTAAATAGAAATCATACACAAAAAACTATTGTTTATATAATAAGGTATTTATAGTGCTTTGCAAAAATGTGATTTTAGCGATGCTGATAGCTAAGAATTACTAAGATCCGTAACTTTATATTTTCGATTTGTTAGTTTATATTTCTTTAAAATCAGTTTAATTCTTAAAATCTCCAAAAAATATATAAAATCTCCAATTCTCATATGAAAAATGATCTGTGGTGTTCACTTTTTTTTGCAAAGTGCAATAAGAACAATTTAAAGCTAAATAATCTAGAATGACAAAATTATCTTTAGAATGTGAATACTTACTATATAGCAAAATTTCTTTGTTAGTTCTAATCAAATTTGGTTTTAGCACGTCACGAAATAACTAAAGCCAAGTGAATTGGGCTGAATTAGATAAGTGTAAAGTATCGGTGTATTATCTAAATCAGCTAAGACTGAATTTTATGGGAATTTTAAAATTGTTGCATTGTTGTCGCTTTGGAATTGGAGTAAAAAAAAAACGATAATAGTAAATACACTATACCTGAGTAATGAGATTTTAAATTTTCTGTATTGTACGTACATATATAAGGTCTCTAACTTCCAAATTTTTTCACTAGGTTGCTTGTAGTGTTTCAGTACCTGAAATATTATTGTTATGAAGTTATTTTTCTTCAGTTAATTATAATCTGCCATATTACAATAATATTGTAGTTCACTGAGATCTTGTATGTATATTATAAAACATGTATTTATTGTATATAAGATTGCTAAATAACACTAAATTATTATTGATAGCATTCAAAAATATTTAATTCATCAACCAAGCAGAGAAATTATAAGTGACAAAAATTTGGATAATACAGTATTAGAGCCTGAAAATGTTATAGTGTTAGAGCCCGAAGATAATATGATGTTAGAGTCTGAAAATGATATAGTGTCAGAGCCTGAAAATATTGATTTGAATATAACAGAATCTGATGATACGGATGTTAATAGAGACTCTGTGTTGTCACAATCTGGTAGTCAACCTTTAGTTAGAAAGCAAAAAAAAATTGAAAGACTGGTGGTAGTCCCATTAAACTATTTTTGAGACAATGTTAATTAAGAATATAGAGTATTGGTTTTGTCATCATAAATCCTGTGCTCCGCGAATAAAATATATAAAGGATAGTTCTACTTCGAATTTATGGCACCATATGAGAAATAGGTATCATATTTCACAAGCAATGATAAAAGGTAGTCGAGTAAAGGTTGTGGTAAAGGAAAATAATAAGTGTGAATTTTCTGTGATGTCAGAATCCTCCTAAACAATGATAGTGCAAGTGTTTGAAAAAGTTAAAAAATATATATCTACTAACCCGAAACAAAAAAATCTCAATCACAACGTAGCTGCTTTTATTGTCGAAGAACTCTAGCCATTCTTAATAATTCAATTACGGGCATTCAAAAGAATAATTAAGAGGCTTGATGTACAAGCCAACATGCTTGGTTATGATCGTTTAAAGGAAATTTTAATAAATTCTGAGGACAGGGTTCTGCAGAACCTCCATGAATATATATTTGATAGTGTCAAAATTAGTCATATTTCATTTACCACTGACATGTAGACATCAAATAACAGTGATCCGTATATTGGTTTTACTCTTCATTAGGTTAATAATAGTTTTCAAGCAAAAGAAATGATTAGTAACATTTTGTATCTTCTGTATTTCCATACATCCAAATGTCTTTTAAATAAAATTACTGAAATTTTAGATAATCTACAGCTTAAGCATATTACCGTTAGTGGTATGATCGATAATGGGCCAAATATTAAATCGTGTTTAGAAAAACTAAAGTGAAAATATGGCATTTTTAATATTTATTGTTTTGGTCATACTTTACAACTAGCTATTAACGATGCATTAAAAGAGTGTTTTGAAATTACTAATTTAATAAAGAAATGCAAAGATGTTGTATCACATTTTAGTGAAAGCCCTAAGCAGAAACAATTTCTTCTCGAAGCTCAAATTGAGATGGAAGACTGGGATAACTTTCTTTTTGTAGTTTGTGATATTTCAACAAGATGGAACTCAACATTTTATATGTTAAAATGGTTAACAACTCTTAAACTAGCAATGTATAAATATAAGTCTTATTTAGTTGAAATTAATGATAACAGTTCGCTACGAAGTTATGAAGAAAAGGAGCTATCGTCGAATAAATAGAAAAAAATAGCTGAGCTAGTTAAATTATTGTATCTTTATGAAATTATTTCAAAAAAACTATTGGGTTCAACATATCTAACACTTTCTTAAGCATGGTTTGCAATAAATTTTATTAAAACAAGACTTGATTGTGCAATAGTAAATGATATTGATATTCAGAAATTTAGAAATCTTCTTAATAAATTAATTAAAGTAGTGAATGATATGAATCAAAATCGATTAATCGATTAGTTGCTTTTACATTAATTAACTAAACAACTAATCAGTTAATCAATTAATCAGCCAATCAATTAATCGATTAGTTAGTCATCACAGCTGATTCTGCTTATGCACTAAAGTTTAAAATATCAGCTATGATGTAAAAATATCAGCTATAATGTAAAAACATTGGCTATGATATAATAATCGATTTGTAATCGATTTTTAAAAAATTTTTAACAAACTAATCAATTACATTTTTTATTTATAATACTAAATCAAAGAATGATTCTCAGAACTGACAAAACCTATTCGGCTTGCTGCTTTTTTTGACCTGAGAACCAAAGATATGTACATTTTCACAGAAGAAGAAAAGAACTGTACTATTTTATAGAATATCTTGAATTAGCAAATAATTATTATAGATTGGATAGTTTATCAGATACAGTACCTGATGATATAATAAATAGCGAAGAAGATATTTTCTCTGATCCTGTAGCTCAAGAGTATTCAAGTCAAGATGATGATAATAACATTTCTAACTGTGAATTTAATTCTTATTTATTACTACCAAGGGTCCCAAGTGATACAAATATACTTCAGTGGTGGGCCTCAAGAAAGCTGATTATCCTATATTTGCAAAGCTTGCCCGCAAGTATCTTTCAATTTCAGCCACGTCAGTGCTATCTGAACACCTTTTTTTCTTCCGCAAGTCTTACCATTACCAAAAAAAGATCAAGCCTTAATTCTGAATTTGTTGAATCAATCTTGTTCCTTAAAGCAGCTCTAAAGCTTTGGCTCATTTCACATATTTTTGGTTAGGTAAAAAAAATTTTATATCTAAATAGTTTAAAACAATTGAATTTAGCAATCTAATAGATAGTAATTGAAATTGGTAAATGGTTCTGAAGTTAAGTCGGGTATAAACAGATGGAACATTTAAAAAAAAAAAACTAAGTACTTACGGGTCTATATAAATCATTAAAATTAAACATTTAAATATTCTAAAGAAAAAAATAAGAAAGCATATATAAATTATATTTATATATTTATTAAAATTTAACAATACATTTGCATTTAGAATTAAAGGGTAACTTACTATATAATGAAGATAAATATAAAAAATCATATAAAGATTTAAATAAACTATTAGAATCAAGTATGTAATTATTTAGAGAAAAGATTAAATATATACTTATCATTAAATTAGTAAAGAAATGTTCATCCAGAATATATGTAAAAAAAAAAAAAAAAAAATTACTATATATATATTTAAGTATCCAGAAATCTGCTTTAAATTGCTGCTTTTGTTCTGCCTTTTCTACATAATCTGTTTAATCAATTAAAATTTAAAGAATATGATTAACCGATAGTAATAGGTAATTAAATAAAATTAAGAACAATAACTTCACTACTATTTATAACTATAGTATGTACATAATAACGATAATTTTGCTTTTTCTCTTATTCGGCTTTTTTTAAAATTCAAAAAACTAGACACTCTAGTATTATGTGATTATAATAAAACAAACACGTACATTAATGTCCTTTAACACAGGTTAGACAAACTAAGTTTTGGATCCATACTGGTTGGTTAAGAAATTTGATCTAAGTAATAGCTTTACTATTTATATAGTAAATTATTTTATATTAGTTAAATTGCATAATATAGCATTTTTGCCTATTTTAAATTCTGATCCGTTTGACCCAGGTTAGAGCAATTTCGACTCGTGACCCAGGTCAAAGCTCTAGACTTCATTTAAAAAAAAAAAAAAAAGAACTATTTCTTATAATAATATGTTTTTTTTCAACTATGAACTGTTTACTAAATCAAAAGTGAATAAAAAGTTTTTTTTTAACTATAAACTTTTTTACCAGATTAAGAGTGAATAGAAATTTTTTCTTTATCTCAAACTTATTATGAAACTTCACAACTAATTCTCAAGAGTATAGTGATAATTACTTCTCTTTATCTTCTAAAATAAGTTTTTTGCCAAATATTTTTATGGAAAACAATATATTGGAAGAACAACTACAATGTTTTTTTTCTTTACTTCAAACTTACTTTGAAAACTCTATAATTGATACTTAAGACTATGATGATAATTACTTTTCTTTGTCTTTTGAAATAAGTTCTTTGTTAAATATTTTCATGAATAATAATATATTAGAAGAACAGCTACAACATTTATTTGATTCTGATTCTTCTAACCAAGAATTTGATGATACTTATTTATAGTTTTATGTAGGCCAGCCTTTTCAAACATGGGATAATACAGAAATATTTCTTAATGATTATGGGATATAGCAAGAATTTTGTATTTGTAAAAAAAAAGTTGAGACATCTAATGAAAATAACCAAAAAATAGTTAATATGATATATTACTATTTTACATTTATGAATATAAATTAGAACTTGGTTTAATCAACTCCGATTTGACCAAAATATAAATGTTGTTAAGTATCTTTTTAACTAAATAAGTCTAGTTGGTGTACAAGTGATCTTTTAAAAAATTTAAAAAATACCAGCTAAAAAAAACTTTTGACCCTTAACAATAGCAAAATAAGATTGTTAAAGTAACAGATTATTCTTGACAAGTTAATAAAAATATGCCCAAATCAGCTACATTATTTACTACTGTTGTTAATAAATATAACTATTTGTTAACACTATCTCTTTTGGTAAATATATTCAAATATCAAAGATTAGGAAGTGATATGATTAAATTTTTTGAATTTTGTATTATATATAGTACTACTGGAGCTCAAAATATTTGTAACTTCTTAAGAGAAAAATTTCCTAGTAGAAAAATATATAAAAAAATCTTTATAATGCTATTCAAAATACTCCAAGTGACAGGTCTAGAGTTCGAATCCCACAGTTAATAATTTTGAAAAATAGATCTGTATTATAGTAACTTGTATAAGACAGTTGGATCTTTAATTGAGAATCTGTAACTCAAGTTATACCAGGGAGTAATTCTGGAAAATCCGCTGGTATTTGTACAATTAGAGAAATCCAAAAACTACAAAGAAATGCAAACCAGCTTAGGGCGGTGCAAACACTTAATAAGTCTATGATTATATAAATCTTGGGGACTGTTTATCATTATACAGAAAGCCCTTTGGGAAGTCCCAAGTCTTGGAAGTAGCAGTGATCTTCGATAGTACTACATAAAGGCTAAATTCGAACTAAGACCTGAAATTGGAAAACCAAGCGACCAGGTCTTTTAGTGGGAGACATACTAGCCAAACTGTCAGTTTAAATGCACTGGAGGAAAAGGCTATATGCTTGAAAGCATGAACCAAAAGGAGGGTGTTCTTTAAATACCTGAAACCTGAGCAGACCAATCCATCTGGGTTGCTAGCTAGAAGTAAAGAAGAAACTAATAGAGAATCCAGGTAAAAAGACAGTTAAAGTGTAGGTATCAGGGTTGTTGTGAACTATTCCTTCAACTGTTTCTAGGCAAATTTGCCTGGAATTTTGAAAAGTATTTACAATTTTTTAAATAAAATTAAAAATTATTAATGATATGGGATATACTTTATATATACAATAGTATATTTAAAACATATTCTATATACTTTATTATGAAAATTTTTTAGATTTATT